>JAJVSH010000087.1:240787-269322 GCA_021460005.1 Tetramorium alpestre | reverse complement strand
CTCTCTCTCTCTCTCTCTCTCTCTCTCTCTCACTCTCTTACTCTCTCATTCTCTCATATACATAGACATCCTGGAGGCTGGTAATTCTCCCTTCTCGTTCTGTTCCGCCTGTCTTCCTCCTTCTGTCCCTTCTTTCGTCTGTTGTAATTTCTCTCGGATGTAGGTATACGCGTGAATTATATACGCGCGATGTAAACGCTTTCGCTTACATAGAATTTTGCATAAAACTTGAAAACATCGTCGAATTTTTATTATGCACTTTGTTTTCCTTCATTTTACATGTATCATGTGCCACGGAAAGATATTGATATTTTTGACAGAGAAAATAATAATGAAAATATGTACCGATACATTAATTACAATTTTAAGAAAAAGATGTGCGAATACATTGAATTTAATAAGAATAACAGTTATTTTCTAGCAAGATATTTTCCTTTTAATGTAACTGCGGTTGTACAATATCACTGAAATTGAGATAAGCACGCCTTCTATTTTTGCTCCAATTATCGTCGATTCGTTCCACAGCATCTTCGACAACTCGTCTCCGTCATGGAGCAATCGGCGAACGACCCGTTCTTCTGAAACGTGCACAATCTGACTGCCGGGAGAAAAGAGGTTGAAATACCGATATTATTCATAATGCAAACACTAACAGTGCAGTATGAAGTGCCCTCGAAGCGTACAATTCTGTAATCATTTCAGAGCCCTGTGTCAATTGAAGTTCAACTAACTTGCACGAAAAATAGAAAGCTTTATTTTACTGAAAACAATTAAATTTATTTTACGTGCCTGCCTTTATATAATTTTACAATTTTCATGAATGTTTAGTCTATAATTTACTTAATTTATATGAAAAACTCAAGCAAGTTACGTTAATAATATTCTCATGTGTATGGCAATCTATTTATTTTTATTATATTGTTAAATGAATCAAACGATTATTGTAATTAATTAGAAAATTTTCACGAAATTAAAGATTTATTCGCAAATATTTAGTTTAAAAACATTTCAAAAGAAATACACACATGAAATGTACGAAAACCGTAAAATACGCACGATTGCACGATGCACAATTGACAATTTTCAAAGGGGCAATTGTGTTCACTGTTTCGTTGTTTCATTTATCGTGAATTGGTTAAATGGGCATGCGGGGCGCCAGGCCCAAGCGCCGTCAGTGGCGCGGCGAAAAAGCAATATTGATCTTATGCTAATTTTGCTACTGAGTTATGAAGGGTTCGTGCCGAATAGGATAATTTATTCTCCTGTTAATGCCAACTCGTGCACGCTCCCGCGACCGTCGGGCGTGCGCATGACGAGTCGCCGTGCTCCCAGGAAAATCAGATTCGCGCCGTAAACCGGCTGGAATTCCGTCGCGGATTCACGTACATCACGTAACGTAACGTAAGCCCGGGCAACGACGTTACGCTCCGGCGGAACGAGGACTTTTCGCGTTGACGCGTCCTGTCGCAAAGGACATTCGCTCATTTCCTAGGACAGAGTCATACCGGAACTTTTGGACTCATACATTTATAATAGCAACGTCCATTTTCGTGGACCTCGGCCTTCATGGACGCGCCATTTGTTACGTCGTCGCGACGTACGAGCGAATCCCTAGCCGATATTTACAGCCTGAGTCCATTGTCAGAATCAGGTCAGGAAACGCATATGATTTGACTTGTGATAATTGTATCTAGAATCTAAAATTATAATGTTTGATTTTGATTATTGGATGCCCTCCCCCTCCCCCACCACAGAGATTCTTCATAACATTGATTTAGAATTACTGAATCTAATTTTTTATTATCCGTTTCCTTACAAATTTTTTTTCTCTCATATCTAATACTGCTTTCCTTCTAATTTTTGCATAAATTATAAGGAAAAATTACAAGTTTCTTTCATGTAATTTGCCATTTAATCCATTAAGCTCTTTTGTTAATTGGAATTATCCAGATAATTATTGTTAAAACTCGATAATTGATCCAGCAACTTTGCTAACTAATTTACGAGTTTCTTCTCGATTTGTGATGCAACGCGTGTCCATCGCAAAAACAAAAAGAAGCATTAACGGGCGGCCCTTCGGAACGGACTGTCACAATGGTTGCCTTACTAATCCCATCGATCATTCGCCTGTCTTCGCTGTCCGCCGAATTGCTCCCACTGTAGAGAGACAGTCCACGCAGGGTCTGAGACACAATCCGAAGTTCCGCTCGATCGGACGTGTATACACGACCGTAGAGTAGCATTCGAGCGGCTGCTGATTCGTATTTATGGGCCCCTAATTTCACGCGACTCGACAGTTTGCGCCTTCGTGGGTTCGAACCGCATTATCGAGCTGTCGCTGCGAACGAAATAAAAAGCATCCCCACGGCTTTCTTGCAATAATATTGGCGTTGTCATCGAGCCGCGGACGTGACATAAACGTCGCAACAATAACGTTGCATCGATACAGTATATGCAGATAGATAGGAAACCGCGACGCGAGTTTCGTCGCCCGTGGCTCTCTGGAATGCAGCAAATTTGTTTGCGAAAATTATCGGATAGCTTTGTTTGATGCAGAAGCACTTTGTTGGCGCGCCAACTACGGTAAAACATTTTATCATAAACATACGTGATTATAGTAACGTTGAAAATGTCTTGAAAATGTGTCAGCTGTATTCTTTTGCAAACACGCGTGAGCAATCATTATTACAAATGAATTTACTAAATACCGCGTTGTATTTATTAAGGACTCACATGCGATTCTCTGAATAATATCCGACACAGTTCCGTCACGCAAGCATTATTCTACATTCTAACATGTTGTGAAACCTCAAGATTCGACCGCTCGCATAATATTATCCCAGGAATGATCCACGCGCGCGCGATCCCTACTCCGGAATCTGGCAGCTCTCGGCAGGAAATCGAGCCGACGGCGGAGAAGCGACGGAGAAGCTAATCACGGGCGTTTTACCACCGTCGTCGCAGGAAGTCGCAGTTGAAGGCAGCCGTCGTTTGCACGGCTGTGATTAGAGCTCGCTGCGCGCTTGCGAACGTGGGATTTGCGGTTACGGGGATTTGTAGTACAAATACGACATGTGGACCGACGACGAGCACAGGGCCATATACGGTCATACGACCCATACGACTGTACGACCGTATAACGAGCGACTATAGCACGTACGATACGTCCGCGGACAGCGGGCAATGGGACCCTCGTTACAACTGCACAACTACCAAACTGCATTACTGCAGCTCGGGAATCTCAGCGCAACTTCGACATAGCCCGGCAGGCCGGAACTATTTCCCCCGGGCGTTACCGCGATCCCGTCGCTTCTGCCGGACACAAGCGCGTTCTGCGTTCCCGATTCTCAAAGCGCTCTCTGGCGTCGTCGCGCGATCGGCTATACGGCTTTCTAGAATCGATCTTGATTTCAGCGACGCTATTAGATTGGATTACGTGCCGGGAAATGCAGCCCAGCTCGGCAAACTATTGATCATCTCCGGCGAACGTCGACGCAAGATGTTAGGCGACGTACAGATTGTTATTTTAACACTCGCGCATTCTCGTATCAAGCTCCGCGAGAAACTTTCGGTAGTATAAGTTAAGGAAGATTAATGGCTAGACCGCGTTTATTTATCCTCTCGGGCGAGGCGCGCGCGATACGCGTGTTGGATGATTGAACATTTTCAAGACCGATTAATCGGCTATTGATCCGCCGTCTTAACATTTCATTAAAGATTAGCAGCCTCGGACATTTTTCTCATCTTCGCTGCGAGTCCGTCGCTCGATTATACTGCAGACGCGGTGCACAGGTGCCCTCGGATGATGCAAACGGTGTTTGATTTCAAGTCCCTCCGCTCCGATTCCATCTCCCGTGGTGATACTTCCAGTTCAACTATATAAACTTTCTCTTTCTTTCTTTCTCTCGCAAAGTATTTTTAGAGAGCTTTACCTGCCGCAGCGTCGTCAGTTTTTCTATTACGAAGCTGTTTTGAGATTGTTACAGCAGACGCCGCGGGGTTTGAGTACTGCTTGTTTGCTTATTCCTGCAAGGCAAACGTCGCTTCCCGACGGCACTAAGTACACGGCGTTTCTCAATATTCCTGTAAATAACGGTAACCGTGTAGGAAGAGAATACCTACCTAGTTGTATAACACATTGAGGAGACTGAACTTACCGTTTCTATTCTTGCCACTTGTTACGGCGATATAAAACGCGAATATAAGCCGCGCCTCCCTCGCGGGGGGGAGGGGGGGGAGGAGATCACGATAAATTATGTAAATTTTAGACTGGATATTTACGTACTTTCTGGCACGCTTTTAATGCGCCTCTTCCGAAGTTTCAGACCATGTAAAACATTAAACGTTCCTCTTAAATCTGCGACGATGAAAAAAAAAAAAAAAAAAAGAAATGAAGGGAAGCACGGAAGATAGAGAGGAGATGGTACCTAAAATTTCCATTAATGCTCGGCTGCACGACGACTGTAAATTATGACTGTAACGCGTAAGAGGAAAGGCGGTAACAAATGGTAAAATTATCCGGAAAATTAAGTTTTATAAAGGAGTCGGCTGTGCGACCGCGAAACGGCTTCTCGATTCGTGCCTGGATCGTAAACATGACCTGCAGCCATTAGACCCGCCTCGTGCATCCCTCATGAGTTCAACTAGTGTGAAATATTCTCCACTTCATTTAGGCCCATTATCTATTTATGCGCTCTCCGCATTGCCTATCACTTGGCACTTGCTCCTATCCAGGTCGGCAAAGACGAAGCCTGCACGCAGCACTTTCATCGGAATCGCGAAATGTATATCTGTGCGATGTACATAGATATACACAGTTCGCTCTGTTTATTTCTATTTATACCGTGTAAATGGTTGAATTAAATGAGATAAATCCATTAAGGGCGAACCTCGATTAAAATTAATATTATAAAGTTAGCGCTAAACGGGATCATCGGATAAACCGCACCGTAACATGAATCCACGCATGCCGTCGCAGTTAATTGCATTATATGAAGTCAGGATTTTCGCCTAGTTAGCGTGTGACGCTGCTAACCTTATCCTGTCGTCGATCTTCCCCGCATCGTAAACCCAATCCGTAACCATTAGATTAGAGCAGGATCCATGAAATTTGGAGTTGACTTTGACGTTACGCGCAACGATGTATCTAAACTTGTGTTTAGAGAGATACGCGCTTCTCCTAATATACCACTTACGTTGACGCACGCGAACGCGTGAGGTTCTCTCGCAGGTGTCACGTTTGTATTGTAAGGAATGCTTTGTAATCGTGCTAGATTTTTACGCGATGTTATACTTTAGATACTAGACACAAGCGCAGAAAAATTTATCTCTCACAATCAGCTATATGTGGAGCAATCGTGATACATTTGTGCAAGACATGTTTTTTTTTTTTTTTTGGGACACTACAATTCTGGGATGTTTTCGCCAATAATGCTATCGAGAATTACGGACTTAATAATATAATTTATTACAGCAGTGCTGGAATTTATTTGCAACTTTCGGTCAGCTTCTGCCGCTCGTAACAAATAAACGCGGCGACCATGGCGCTTCATCTCGCGCGTGTGACAAATATAATGGGACAATATGCATCGCGAAAGCTTCTATTAAAATTGTATTGCATTTAATTTTCTAAGACGTTTACATGAATTTACGCATCAATGAAGCGTAAATGTGAATTGCTTCCTCTAATATTCCTGTTAATATTTCATCTCTCGTAGATTCAAGCCGTAAACGGCTTAGAAAATCAAATGCGATAAAATTTTAATATAAGCTTTCGCATGAGTATTGTCCCATTATATTTGTCACACGCGCGAGATGAAGCGTCGCGGTCGCCGCGTTTATTTGTTACGAGCGGGCGTGAGTCGAGAAATGTGGCCGAAAGTTGCGAATAAATCCCAGCACTGTATTACAGGCATTAATTTATTTGCATATTATAATTTGAGAATAATTCAAAATCGTTCGAAATGCGCCAAATAATAATAATTTTTAGCAGTGCAAAAATATGAAATGTAACACAGATCGAAATATTCTCTACATTTATACTGAAATGCAATTATGTTTATAGCACTGCTTATAAAGAATAATTGGATTGCTATTAATATTGCTTTTAGATTAAATTGCACATAGAATCCGCAAATTAAGTCAGAGAAAATCATGCTTTGAAAAGCTCAACTGCGTTTCTAAAATCTTGTTTATATAGACAGAGATTAACTCCATGACCATGGATAGATTATACAAATGCCGTTAGATAGGCAGGATTTGTATCTGCATTCAGTAGATTTAATTGATCAGATTCACCTGTGCGAGAGATATTATGCGGTCAGCGGCGCGGTGGATTTGCCTCTAAATCAAATTCCCTTTTGACGCTGTTGGCGAAATGCCTCGTTAATTAATACATATTCTCCCCGGGCCTTTTCATTCGCCCTGTTCGATTTTACCGTGAATGATTCGCAACCGCGTGAACGAAAGCCGGCGGACGCGATGCAGCCTCGTCTGCATACTCCCCCGGTGTGCCTCGAAGCAGAAAAGCTTGGGCAATGGAATCGCTAATCCGACGATAAACACATCCGGGCCGCCCGGAGTTCCGGTTGTTTGCGTAACAACAATAAACCCGCGAACGTTGCGCATCTGGCTGCGAAGATACGCGAGCTCGCGTACGTCATTATTTACGTAGTTAATGCAACAATCTTTTTTTTGGAATCGCAGGGGCCACAGAGAGAGAGAGAGAGAGAGAGAGAGAGAGAGAGAGGGGGGGGGGCGCATCGTATAAAACTAGGCGATTTTAAATGAACGAGCGCGGTTGGTACGATAGCTTATCTCGCACAAAATGCAATATGTGATAGGATTGAGGGTCTGATCCGCGAAATGCCGTTTCAGCATACACCATTTTCATTTATTTCGACCAAAACAGCATTTAAAAAGCAGATTAATTGCAGAAAAATCCATAAATTTGTGATTTATCACCTTGCTATCACAATCGGCGTTACCGTGTGAGATATTTGCTCGTAAAGAGAACGGTGTCAATGTTAATCCAGAGATGCACGCTACAGATGAATTTAATAGACCAAACGATTGACTGATTGCGTCGCTATCAGGGGCGAAATTAACGAGGTGCTCTCCCGCATCAGACGTGAGTAAATATGCATGCTGTATTTGACTGCAATCATAATGCATTTCGCGTATCATACGAATGGATAATTTGGGCCGTCTATTAGTTATGGTAACTATTCGCGGGATTCCTAATCCAGTTTCGAGTTTGCCTTCGATCGAAGTCACGAACCGCAGCAGCGAGAAGGACGAGCGTATAGGTGAGTGATGAGTTGCAGTTGGGATGAACTTTGAAATGCCATCTGTCCCACAAAACGTCGTACTGCGCGCCGACATTGCGAATTCTCTGTCGCAGTTGCACGATCATCGAGAGACAAAAGCGAAATGATTTTTCTGTGTGCGCGGCACATGAGATTCGAACACGTCGAAAATTACTTTAGCTACGGTTCCCGCCTACGATCAATGGAGTCTCGCGACGGGAGACACACCTTTTCCCGACTGCGCGTTTCACCAAACAGCTCGAGCACAAGCGCGGCTCCAACAATGGAGATTGAAATTACGGAGTTTCTACCGTATCGGCTTTTTCATCTCGCGAATTACGTCGTGAAGTATCCGGGGAAACGAATCGAGATTAGTCGTGTTAAAAAGTTGCGTCGCTCTCTCTCTCTCTCTCTCTCTCTCTCTCTCTCTCGAGAATCGCGCTGTTCCGAGATAATCCATTTATAGTTTCTTTCGAATTGGGATTAATTCAAAGACGGGGCGCGCAACTGGGACACACGCGAAATGGTTTATGATTGCGAAACACATTGCTTGGACCAGATGTGACGAAGGCGCGAAAAGGTGTCGGGGCAAAACAGAGAAAGCTGACGTGGAACGGCAAATAATGGCGTGTTGTAGCGGGTACGTTTAGTGATTAGATTAGACGCGTAGGATTGAACAAAGGACATGCCTCGCGTCGAAGATGAACCACGACCGACGAAACTTCGCGTTGTTCATTACGGCAGGTAAATTGCCATTATAAACGGGACAATGCACTATCGTTGTGCACACGCGGCAGAAGTTCGTGATTTCATTTCGCAAATCGGTCCGTTACCGGCGCGCTCTTCGCTCGTTCGCTCGCTCGCTTGCTCGCTCGCACGCGCGAGCCTCTTTGAAGTTGCGGCCAAGTTTTCGATTTCGAGTTAGCAAGCATGGTATTCACGGGTTATTACGCGCATAATATCGCGTGTCGCTGCCTAAGTAGCTCGCAGTTAACGACCTGCCGTTCCAATATCGCGGAAAATATTTTAAAAATCACGGACGTTGCCGGCGATTTACCCCATTGATAATTATTTTATTATTTATCAACCCATTAGCCACCATGTATATCTTGTTGCTTTTCGTAAGAAATTTTTTTACACGAGAGATATTTATTGTATATTGCATACACTAAAAATTCGTTATCGCTTTTTAATAACATTTTTTTTTCATATTTTCTGATGAAAATGAACCTTGTTGTACGTTATTAGCCCTAAAGTGATGCTCGTAATAAAGCCGGGGGAGCTATATGCATCGCATCATAAAAATTATTGATAGACATGATGCGAAGGTATCAGCGTGAAATTTCGTTCATTTTTTATTGGAATCAACGTCGGGGATGCGCGTTGATTATATGTAAATAAATGAAATGATCGTGTAGAGGATCGCAGGTGGAAACAATGGCGAGACACGCTTTCATACGCGGTGTGCACCGATATGCGCATACCGGCATACGTATAAATTTCTGGCGGCGTACCGAACATTTTCGGAGTGTATAATTGCAAAAGCCGGCCGTAATTACCGTGGGATATTTTTCAGTCACGCCTTTGGTTCTCCGGGCCGATCTGGTCGGAAATCGAATGAAATCACCTGCACCGCACCGCACCGTCACCGCCACTGCCATCACCGCCACCCGTTTCTCCCCGACGCATAACGATAGTCAATTCAATTTGAATCGTGGCCAAGCTCGACGGGACAGTTAATTACGTACGAATGACAGCTTCGCCCCGCGCGAATTTGCCACGTCGATTTATTCGAACAGATCCCCATAGATTAGTTCCACATTCTTTCTCCTCCTTTTGTCCTAATCGCGTGCGATATAAAGAGAGTCGATCAGTAGGTATAGTAAGGGGTTTCTAACCCAGGTCCTCTGAGGGGGGAGCGGGGCGGGGGGGGTACACCGCGTGGCGAGGGGTACGACGTCATGCGGGNATTCCATTATATCTTCGTTGTCAAAATTTGCTCTTGCAGTCACGGAGACTGTCTGCGGTCCTGCACGCTTCCGGACCGATTTTATATTCCATTTGTCTCTCTCTCTAACTAACATTATTTTCAAATCACTGATTATCATCTTTTCTTCCTGGAAGAAAAGACGATCGCTAGTGGGTAGCATCGCGTTTCAGCGGCCGGATATCGGCGCTAAAGAGTCTTGATGACAAAAATATTGCATTTTCTATAACCCAATTCTAATCACACGTGTGATATCGCGTCAGTTATAACATTAGCGGCATCTACTTATCTAAAGGGGATCATGTATCGCAGGATTTGTTTAGTTGATGCTCNCATAAACTGTAANCACATGCGAACGACCGAATTTGATAAGGGAGGTTTTGTTTAGTTGACGTATAAACACACGTGTCACTAGACCTCTGTCCCGCGTGACGTCATACCCCTCTCCCGCATGACGTCGTACCCCTCGCCACGCGGTGTACCCCCCCGCCCCGCTCCCCCCTCAGAGGACCTGGGTTAGAAACCCCTTACTATACCTACTTCGATCAAATACTGCCGATATAGATTTATTACGGATTTCGCCTTGTCTTCCTTTCACTTTCATCGCCTATTTTTTATTCGGTCTTGTTGCTGACAAGATTCAAAGTTGATATTTTTTCGCCAGCGACGACATTAATAAAGGCCTAAACGGACCCCGCGATCTCTGCAGTCGTCTTCTTGGATGTGTAACGTTTGCCCTCCCCCTTCCCCCAAGTATTGGAATCATTAGAATCAGTTCTGTCTTGAGTTTTGAGTACATTCGTTTTCTTCTTTCATTCTTCACCAATTCGTCTTCTCTTTCTTCCCTCGCATCTATCTATCTCTCAATCGCTCCCTTTCGTTCATATAACTACGATAATTTTATGCTCTCATTCGATGAATCTCGTGAATGAAAGGCGTGGCGCGCGCATTGATTCACAGTTTGATTGCGAAGCGCGAGAAAATTCGTCTTCCCTTTCTCCGACAGCGGATCTCTCGACAATTCGTCCGCCCGATCATTTATTTACGTCCCCTTTCATCGCGTCGTTAACTCTCATTAAAGGGCTGCCGCACGAAAAGTAAGGTTCGCGTGTGAGCGATTGCTGTAGGAGCGCTCTTCGATTTTTTTAATAAAGTAAGTATTATGTCCCGAAAACTCGATCGAAGTAGATTGACAGTCTTTCGGCGCTCGACGGGTGCGATTTATGCGGTGCCGCGAACGGCACGTGGCGTCATTACAACAATTTTGATGGAGTGGATACCCTCGGTGGCGCTCTTCAATATTACATTGATTACAATATATCTGCATTATCGCGACCAAAGTTATTTGTCGATGCGCTCTTCGTTATCGAATGAACACGCGCACTTAATGCTATATGCGAACGCTAATAGAAACTAAATTGCGGGCATCGCGACGCGAACCGTAACAGTGACCAACGACCGACCGCAAATCTTTTCGCCGNGTGCGATCGATCGATTGTTACACACCGAGACTGTTCAGACGTGATTACATTTCGTTCAAATGGATGAAGCGGATTTGACAGAGATTATACGCTGCAGGTGCGCGAATATCGACGTTTCCATCATGATAACAAGGGGACGGGAGAGAGGGGGGGGAGGGGAGGAGGAGCTCGTTCAGATATCGGAGATTATTGCGCCGGTCTTTGATAGTCGTTTGAATTTGTAATCGGCCCGGGCTCGCTTGATATCTCTCGAGTTCATTCAAAGCGCACTGATCAACGCACTCGCGCTCGTTTTCGATTAAAGTAACCTTAAGCGAAAAGAAACGGGATTAACCTTCGGAAGATGATTATTGACATAGCGCAGAGAAAGATTAAAGATGAAGATTAATCCCTTTTAAAGCCGTACTGCCTGTTAGAATCACTTTCAATTCTCCCCGGAGAAGAAAAGCAGACGGACGGCGCGAGAGTAGTAGCACCGACTGACCGACTACTTTCTTTCTTCCGCATGAAATTCATCAGATCCGCGATATAACGGCAGATATATCTCAAAGTAAATTAAGTTTGCGATACGTTGGCAACGCAACGCAATGTATCGCGTCTGCAAACGATATGGCATTGTACGCGCGCATTGTTATGATAATTCAGCGAAATGATGGAAGGTAACGAGAATAAAATTACTGGACGCACAAGAGAAGCCATTATCCGCGATTTTCATAAGCGATTGGACCGCTCGCGCATTTCCGTTGCCATTATCGCTGTCAGGATATAACGTGGTGGTTAGTAATGAAGACGGATCGCTTTCTGCGAATCAAACGGGACGTGCGGTTCTCTTTTCCTTTCCAGCCCCGACGGTCGGCGGCGTAACTCGAGAAGGACTGGATAGCCGGTCTTTAATCAGGTTTTAATTGCTTTAATTCGCAAGATTGTGGTCTGCGATCGCTGTGGAACGTCTCGTGAGATAGAGAACGCGGCGTAGCACGAATTTTCGATTGTAGCAAAGCCTTAGATTCAAATCGTGAACCAAACGAGATCAAAAGTATCGTGAGAAGCATAACTGTGTTAAACAAGAATAATAACATAAGTAAATTATAAGAACTCTTTAAAGTTTGAAAACTGCGACTCAAAGATTGTTTTTGAGATAACTGTTATTATCATTAACCGTGAATATAATATTGTTGAGATATTCTTGAAATGTACAATAGACTGAAATAATATAGATAATAATATCTAACGAGAGTTTTATTTCATCGCTTACATAATCTTTTCTTGTTATCTTATATTTGCATGGGTAAATTATTTCGCGACTTAATATTTATCTGATACTCTTGACGGGATTGTTTGCACTTAAACAAAATGCTTTTCCAAAATGAAATACGTGAATATACATCCTTTGCATCACGTAAGAAACAAACGTTTATAACATCGTTTGAGAAAAAAGACTTACTCGAACTTACATCTTTTTGTTGTATTTATCTTTTATTCCTCTCCATTCATTTCTCAGTATCTCATTTTCAAAGAATCATAATTTCTATGTTGCGCCGCGAACGTGACGGCACTTTATTCGCGAGGTAAATTCAACGCGCTCGAATGACGCCCACGCGCGATTAGCATGATTATAGAGACGCGTTTATGGTCGTTCCGTCCGAGAAAAATGAGATTCTCCGCGAGGTAAAAACGGCGAGCCCCGAAGACGAAGGTTCCGTTCTTATTGGAAAGAAAGTATGGTAATCCGGCAAAGCGCGAAAGTTCTGCTAACGATTATTCAAGAGCGGCTCGTTCGCGCCGCACGGAAATTGGATCGAGAAATGAAATTCTTTCGTCTAATTAGAGCACAATATCTTCGTCCCAGTGAGGGGGGGGGGGGGAGCGGGTTACACTCTAAGCTCACTCTTTTACCTGCCCCTTAGATCAAACGTTCCACGAGAATTAATTGCTTCCTGAGGATAACAGTCTAAGGGTATTTCGCGCATCGCTCGAGGGTGTTCTGATTAAACACGCCTAACATGTCCCTTTGTGCCGCCTAATAATCGTAATTTCAATGAGAATGGACGAATGCCGTCGAGGCAATTAATCCTACGTTCGTATATTATCGTATCTCATTTTTATCGCAATATTTATGAGTTGAGCGTTACGAAACGAATAAAATATTTCGTTTCACTCAGATATTAGAAATTTTTTTGCGACGTTATAAATTTTGTGACGCGTAGATAAGTGCAAAATATATAATAAAAATTAGTATAGAGGGCATTGTAATTTTTTTCCATGGAAATATCCAATTTTGCAATAACGTTGTGGCAACATAGTGCATTTATTGGATGATGAAAAGGGCTCATCTGCCAACTTGTTTGCGCAGACGTTATTTAGCGCGGAATGTTCCATCGCGAAAACAGCATCATAGCCAATATCTACCCAGGGGCCAATAAATATACAGGTTACGCTGCATTGTTTCTCCGAACAAGGTATTCGACACATTCGTTGCATTATCGCTACAAATTGCTCCCCTCTCGCACGTAAAAGATAACTCTTTTAATTTGAACACACCAATCTTGGTCGGATATTTAATTTTAAACATTTAACATTCGCGCGCTCTCAAGATGATCGCGTAATCGTTTGAAATTGTATTGCACAAATGAAAGAAATACATGCGCAATTGTTGCGTACTTAATAACAATGGGTCTGTTATGCTTAATCACACTCCCGAGACAATACCATAGAGACACTAGTTGAGGATTCTAGGTGTTTCCTATCCCTTTGAGCCTCTTGATCAACGTGATCATAGCGACGCGCTGAACTGTTTGCGCGGAGAGGCCGACCGCGATATACTACGGTAGGATGGCCGAGTGTGGTTTGAGCGATCTCGGTACGGCCAATGGACTCGCATAAATTAGAAGCGTTAATACGCGTTAGAGCAATCTCATCTTGGATATTGCTCGAGGGATAGCATCACGTATCCGTCAGTGTGTTCACTCTCGTGTATGCGGCTCTGCCTTGTTGTCGAATTCGGCAGATCGTAAATAATCGATAACAACAAACGGAACGATCAGTGCGAAGACAAAAGCCAACACAAATGCATTTTGGAATATTAAGCGAAAGAAAATCGCGATTCTTGGATTAATTAAGGTGGTTCTAAAGTGACTCTCTAGTCAATACTATTACTTACGCGAAACTTTTTCAAATTCATTGTAATGATTCCTAAAAATTATTCGATAATTAAAATTGTCAATTTTATCGATGTTTCTATTGGTTTTCGTTAATTTTGTAATAATCGAAAATAAATTTATCTCTCAAATAACGAACATTGCGTACTTAACAATGGTCTGTTAATGAGTCTGTTATGCTTAATCACACTGTTATGCTTAATCTCCTGAGACAATGCCATAGAGACACTAGCTGAGGGTTCTAGGTGTTTCCTATCCCTTTGAGCCTTTTGATCAACGTGATCATAGCGATGCGCTGAACTGTCAGCAGCCGGTCTCTTTCCAATAGAAAGTGTCAGAAGGACATGCATAACTTCATAGCCTATTTGTAAACAGCAGCATGTCATTTCGATATCTTTTTTGTTTGGCCGGCAAAGTCCTATGTGACTGATAGTATCATTATAAAGCTTGTGATTTCAAATTTTAGTAGTTCGTTTTTTAATTCGATACCCAGTTTTGTCGAAAAGATATTATGTGACTTCCGGTAAAATATTGAGAGACTCCCACAAGAGCAATGTTCAAAAGTTTATTTTCAAACAGCTTTTTTTATTACATACATTTGGTCGGCAACACAAGCTGAAATTTTGACAGAAGGTTCATTTTTACATTATACATAACAAGTCCCATTTCATTATCCAGTGTTTCATTTATCTTTCGAACCATCTTAAACTCTTACAAGTAGAAGAGACGAATTTGATTTTATAAGTTGAATAATTATACTAATAATCTTCGCCCATATCCTGCCGCGTAATACCCGATTTACTTTGGGATGCGATAGCGGTTAATGGAAACGCGGTAATTAATTAGAAATGCGCTGCAGGGGCACTTTATATTACATATTAATTCGAGATTGAAATTGTTGCTGAATGTTTGTCAATTTGCCTGAGAAAAATACCGGGAGGTAGCGCGCGGGAAGGAAAAATATTTATCCTTCCTCCTGCCGGAGCGGACCTCAATCTGAAAATTAAAAACGGTTATCGGAGTCGACGCGGCGCACGTTTGATCGTCGCGGCGTGGCTTTCGGGACGAGACGCCGCTACGCGATTGGACGCGCCGTGCGCGCCGGTAGCGTCAACTGGCCGGCGCGCGGAGGTGCGTTCGATAGCGCGACCTCGCGCTACCCCCAGTACCCGGCAGAGCCTCGTACGGGAAAGTGCTTCGTCCGTCGCGTCGGTACTTTTGAAGCTCCCTCGTACGCGGGTCGCGTGCAAGCTTCACCATCCTCTCTCTTTCTCTCTCTCTCTCTCTCTTTTTCTCCTCTCTCTCTCTCTTCCTTCTTCTGTCTCTCTTTCTCTCACTACTTTCCCTCCTCTCAATCCATTCGACGCTTTACAAATTTTCAAAGGATAAAGCGCCGCGAACCGACGCTCCATTCCCGTCCGCTCCGATCGGCCTCGTTCGAGCGAGCGCGGGAGAACAAGACAGTTCGCCGTTTAAGCGAGTCGCTTCCCTCGCGGCTGTCACGCGCGTCACCGCATTCCTTCCTTCCTTCCTTCCTTCCTTCCTTCCTTGCTCGTTGCCTCGCGTCCCGCCGGTGAACGCCGTTTTACGTGCGGTCGAGTTTGCGTTTTGTGCGAGCGAGCTCTTTGTGTTCCGTGGATCCTCGTTTTTACCCAGTGTCCTTTTGTTGATTTTTGAGGATTTTTCAACGGCCTGCCCGCGAGAGCCCCGCAGGAGCAAATGAGCGGACGACTTCCAGTGAGTTGTATTCACGTTTATTCATGCTTTATTTCGCGCTGTCATAGCCGCAAATTGTTTCTCGCATAAATCGACGAGTATGCGATGAGCGCGTGAGAAATATCTACCATAGGGGGGGGGGGGAGGATGTTTTGAACGTGCAATTAGATCCACGGCGCTTTATAGTGCGTTTTGATTTATCGCTTATGAAATAGTTCACCGACATACAGATTTTGGATTTCAAGGCGATTACGGGGAGCACCAGGTGGTATCGCTCGTTTAAGGGCGCGCGATTAGCAAAATGGAGCAACGCGCCGCATGTGAACGCAATAATACTTGACGCGTTAATTGTTGCGTTAATTATACGCGATAAATTATATTTTAATCCTTTTGCTGTTCTTTTCATTACACCTTCTTGTTAACCCCTTTTTATTATCGTTGGAAAATTATAGGTTCTTCGTGCGCATGTCGATCGATCGCAGACTTGATAAAATGTATGTGCAAAGTTTCTTGTAATCTCTGCTACAATTAATTTTCATAGCTGGTCAACTTTTACCCGTATTCTTTATACCGCTGTATCGCGTTTCCAACACAGAAAAGTGTGAAAAATGTAGGACTATAAGAAAAGAAATTAAAACAAATCTTAACATAAATGAATATTATATATAGTATCGTGTAGTCAAATACGATAGCAATTAAAGAGAAAAAAAAACGGAGGAATATAAAGCTGCTTCATTTTCTCGCTAATAAACGGGAAGAAATGAATGTGTGACATGTCGCAGCATATCAGCATTGTCAATATTGGAGCAGTGGCTTTCGACACGCGTTTCACACGCCTAGGAAAATGCACACTCTCGAGTCGGAATATCTCTGCCTTGCATAAACTCACTCGCTGTATTCTCATTTAAAATAAATAGCGCGTGCGAAGTGTCAGGTGTTTAATTCTCGAGATCTCTTCTCGTGTCTTGAGAAGGAACATTTATCGTCGCCGGAAGATGCTCCGCCGTCCGCGAAATCGGAGCGCTGTCGATATTCTGTGCAAAGTGACGTTTACGGTCGTGCGATATTTTATTTTTTCGATATATCTCCGATTCAGTTTGTCGATCCCGGGTCAAAAATACACGACGTGAATTTTTGGAAGAAAGCACCGAAGCGTCTGTTCACGCGACGAAAGCGTATGGAAAAGTATACGAGTCGCGATAGACCGCAAAGATAGACGCGGGATAAAAATTGCCGAGACCGTCAAGGGTCGCGGGAATGCAACGGACGATTGATAGTCGTACCTCGGTGTTATCACCGTCGTAAATTCCCGCACAGCGTTCGGTTTACGCGTCCGCTCGCGATATTTTTCGCCGCGGTATCGTCGAAATAGAAAAATGTTTATGTCACTGGCAGAAAGAAGCGTGATCAATATCGGGGGGTGTCTAATTCCAATAACTCTCGCGAGATGCGTTTCAGGATGTTGTTATCGCGACCGTATCCTCAAATGCAAATGCATCGCGAAATTATCGCCGTTGTTATCAAAATATTGTGTGCTTCCGTTTCCGCAATGTTGAATTTTGCCATTATAACTTTATTATTATGGAGCACAGTTGTTTAATGACTTTATATATACATGCATATATAGGCGAGCTTAATTCCCGCTTAATTCTCCGCGCGCGAATATCGTTCGAATTAATCGATTCTCCATCGCCATCCTTAACGAGATTTTTTTTTACGTTCGTCGTGGAAATTTTATCCGTTACTTTTTAGACTTTGTTTCGTTTAGTATGACGCTGCTAATACGTATAAGGTATAACGAACGCGAGCGCAGTTAATGTGACACGCGAATGCGTAATTTGTCTTGCAATGAGACATCGGAGCAACGAGAGCACAACGACACGTCGCCATTTCACCCTGGGACGACGCAACGTCACGAATCGCGAGCTTTGCACGCTTTCTTCCTCGACGGTTCAACGAACTCTAGTTTCGTTCAATGTGGCGCAATCCGCAGAGGGATAATTCTCTCCCCCTCAAAAACGTATATATTATTAAACGGGAAGAATAATGGAGGAAATTGCAAAAATTACTCTAATACAAGTGCACGCGGCGGATGATCCGATAAAAATAGAGTTTCGTTTCTTCCGATCGCGAATGTGAAGTGGCGAGGGACGAAAATCTTGCCGTAGCGCCGGTAGGTATATATACTTGCGCCACAGCCCTCTTTCTATGTAAATATTTACGTTTATGTAGGGGCTTTACGATATGTAGCCTATGTATGAGGCCAATAGACGCTCGATCTGTAGACCGTGCAGGAAATAGACTTTGGTAAAAGGCTCAGATTTTCCGAGGCACATTCGCGAAATCAGATCGCGGGGGATTACAAATATCGGGTAACTCTGCGCAAATCCCTTTGTATCTCTGACTTATATTACTGTACCGCCCAATGACTCATACCACGTTGCTGCACAAAAGCACCAGAGACTTTCCGGTTTGGAATTTTTAATGCTACGGGGATTTTATCATGCATTCCAATGTGCGATTCGTACGCCGTCAGATTGGAAATTAAACTTATCGCAATCAGCTCGGTTAAACATTTGGGTTAAGTAGCGTTATATATTTTTGCAAACCGCCGATCGCCATTCGCGATTTTTGATTCGATCATCAAACTGTTGAAACAAATTATAGAATTTTAACGCGCGTCGTTGGACTTCTTGCTCGAGGGATTATTGCATCGCAATTCCCATCTCCTATCTTGCAATGTGTGTTGATCCCATTAGAGAGTAAAACCAACGTGCGGCGTAACGCACGAAATAGCAGTGCAACGGGTCGGATATTTTTTTGCCGCATGTCAGAGCAAGAAGGGATTCAAACGCGAGAGGGCGGAAATCTTTCCTGCCCATGCGACCGTATATCATTTTGGTTCTGCCACGTATATAAATCCGGTTATATAACGGCTCGTTTGCGTCCGTGTAAAGTGTAAAGGATAGGTCGTATAAAAAATATTTTTTCGGGTTTTCATGAAAAAAAAAAAAGTAGTCTGACGGATGTTGGATGAGAACGGAGAAGCAAGAAAGGATCAGCTGAATGGTCATTTTTAAGTTTGAAAAATATATGCACTATATATATAATATATATATATATATATATATATTAAAGCTGTTATACCGATTAGATTTTTTCATTGATAAAACATGACTATTTAAAGTCATTAAAATTGATGAATCAATACGTACATATATCGATATCGATATTTAATCAATAATAAATGCTAGAACCACTTTTTGGAAAAGATATTTGAATTATCCATATAATTACATATAATATTTGTTTACTTAGGAATTCTGATTTTCATTTTTTCGTTTGCAATAGATGAGTCTTGAGTTTTATCTCGCACATTCTCATCTTCTCTTTGCACTCTGTTATTGGCAAATTTCTTTTGTTCCGTCCTTATCCTTAACGTTTTTAAAATAGAACGTATTACTCCGGGATACAAACTCGTTTCAGCGAAATTACTTTACTAATTGGGTATCATTGGGAACAATATTGCGATATTAGCTTGAGCGGGGTATACCACAATTCATAAATCTATCAATAGGAATGAAGTAAACTATTGTTGTTTAAACGGTTTGTTTACGTGTATTATTACGTGTTTATTACTATAATTAGTATAATATTTGCTATATTATACAATTATTATATTCAATTATTACTACAATAGTTGCTATATTATTAGACATTCGCGAATCATTCACGAAGTAGACTTGTTATCGAGAATTTTAGATTGCGGTTTCTAATATATGTAACGATGTATTTGCACAACTTAATGCATGCAGTCTGTTTGTAAAATAAATCTGGCATTTAACATATTTAATTATTTTAAGAGCATCGTACAAAACACGTCATTTAATGCATCATTTTAAATACTGGAATATTTTCATTAAAAGCGAGCTCTTGGACGAAACTCACATTTTTTTTTTGATAAAATATATCGTTGTGCAAAAGGAAATGGCAAGAGATTACATCGTATCTTATGCGAGCGCTCAGCGTGGCGTTCTCACATGCGTTTCAGAATAGTAATTGCGTTTGCGAATTCTACGATGACTCTCTCATATTTGCAGTTTAAAGGGATAAAAAAAGATTCTCTCTTCCTGAAAAATATAAAACTAAATGAAAAATTATGTCATCACTAGAAATAAAAGTTTTAAATTATTCTGGCCCGAAAAATCAGAAATAAGCGCAAAATTATAAAAATTGTAGTACAAAATTAAATTTTTAAAAGTAAATTTAAAAAAATGAATCGCGTATTTGTTCATATCTCGCAGTTACAAGTGCCTCAATTGGTGATGCCCAATTATTTCGAAACAACCAATTGCTATTTGCATCGTTGATTTTATCCAATCACAATACATACCTCAATTCCTAGTAATTGATCGACAATTTGTCCATACATTCCATACATTTGAATGTATGGAGAGGCAACATCGAAGTTTGACGAACCGTAGTTATCTCTCTTTGAGAGAGAGAGAGAGAGAGAGAGAGAGAGAGAGAGAGAGAGAGAGAGAGAGAGAGAGAGGAAAAAAGAGAGAGTGTGTATGTGCAGTAAAGAAAGACAAAGACAAAGAAAGTATGAGAGAGAGAGAGAGAGAGAGAGAGAGAGGGGGGGGGCGCGAGAGAAGACTTGAGAGACACTCTGAAGTATCTGCGAGAAGTATCTGCGAGAAGTGGCTGTAAGCAAGACTCGAAGAACCTACGCGAAATCTAATTCGAGTACGTACGTACCGGTAGCGGGAACAGGGCGGACGGGATGTAGAGCCTCATGCATATTCAACGTATTTGTGGCCGGAGTGCAGCTCTGAGTAACTCATTGTGCTCGACTACTCGCGGCGTTCGCCTCACTTCGACGATGGCACGAGGGAACGGACGAAAATTGGCGGAGGGTACATATTCGTTAGAAAGCCGCGCGCGACAGGTGAGGAAGGTGCCTCTCGCCTCGGTTTCTCGGCGACGAGCATCCCACCCCTTACCTCGCGCACCTGCTCTGACTTAATGCCGGCATCGGGATGCACGATAAGAGCGTCCTTGACGCGTATTTCCGGGAGCGGCTTCCGGTTCGTCCGGGAATGCCCGGCGGCGATGTCACGCTACAGTGATATCGTACGGTGACCTGATGTTTGCACAGAGGCATGAGAAACGATGCGCTCGCTCGTTTCATCGAAATCGTTTTAGACGCGATTTAGTTGCTCGACGCGGCATGCAATCAACTTTGATCGATGTACAATATCGTTGTAGCAAGATTTTAATTTTGCGCAGAATGGCTCATAATCATCGTCTTGGTGAAACATCTTGTATCGACATGGCTCTCTCTCTCTCTCGTTCAGTTTCGCGTCACTCCGGCGAGCAGGACCAAAGTTACAATATTAGTTACGGCGAGAAAAGAAAATGTAAAAAGTCATAGGAACTGGTTGATTACAAGACCGATAATACTTCTTGATGAGATGATCCTTTTCAACTTTGTCACACTGATTGCCGGCATCGGAGTCTCCAATTCTGAAATACAGTCGCGACTGCTGTCGAGGCTGTCGGATTACAGGCGTTAAGGTTTATGAACTTCACGCCGAAGTACATAGTAATTTAAGTTTAAGAAAGCTTCTGCGCCGGCCGACTACCAGAGAACACACAGAGACGAACAGTTGGAGCAGTTGGAATGGGACTTAATAGAATGCCGCGGGTGTCTGTCCTTAATCTTTGCATACCGAACTTGCCGTCTATATCGCCTCTATTTATCTCGGAGTTCTCTCTATACCTACCGACGTATAGAAATTATCTTGATTACTTCATCTCGCTACACGTTAAGCGCTTGTGATTATTTCTGCTACCGGTTTTCACATATTCACACATTTATATCTCAAAGTTAATGCAATGAAACAGAGCGACGCTTATTATTATCGTTATCGATACAATATTGCCATTATGTTACAGTTTTAATAGACGGTGAGGTTCAGAAAGGATTTCTGACGCCTTTCGCCAAGTAGAAAGAAACGCGCCGCGGAATTTACGAATGTTATTAGACCTTGTTAAATATCCAAAAATGACGCATAATTTATCGATATGAGACGACGTTCTAATATCGCGCCTGAATTTGTGCCCTTCGATAAATTTCTAATTCATGGCGGATCATAAACCGAGCCCGAGTGAATATCAGCCAGGCATGTCGGTTATGGGTCGGTCTGACCGACTGGGGACAGCGAGTGGAAAGGGATTGGTTTTAGGGCTCGTTACTTGGCTCTCGAGAGAAGGTGCTCTCATTGAGATTTGCATATCAATGAGAAATGTTTATTGATGGCTCGTCCGCCCACGTCAGAAAGATAGAAGCGGGATACGACGGTGAACGGAACAGCCTCCGTTCGACGGCGACGGTGACGTCTCCGTGTATTTGCCTCACCAAGATTTACTTCCTCGTCGAGTAACCG
The DNA here is from genome assembly GCA_021460005.1 of Tetramorium alpestre. NCBI lineage: Eukaryota > Metazoa > Arthropoda > Insecta > Hymenoptera > Formicidae > Tetramorium > Tetramorium alpestre. The sequence goes on along the minus strand of JAJVSH010000087.1, from coordinate 247,221 downwards.
TCTTTGAAGTAGCCAAGATGCTCCCGGTATTTTCAGCGTCATTTAACATCTTACGACATCCGCCCGGTTGAGAAATCCTCCTGCCGTGGACCCATACCGGGACTTCCGGCATGATCAACGTCTGTCTCGGTCAACGAACCAATAAACAAAGGCTGAAAGCTTCCTCTAAGCGGTCTCGTCTCTTTTCCATCTTATCGAAAGCGCTTTCTTTGAATTCCGCAAATGATACGGCGATCACCGGCTTTTGCATGCTCTGCCTTTCTTCTTCCCTCTTTCCCTCTGTCAGTCTTTTACCAGCGAGATTAATACGACGTCGGTTCCGTCTTTTAGTTATTTGTCTCTCGAATAATAAGGATCTTTGGTTCTTATCGTTCACATTCTTATCATTAAAAGCAACATTATCGGAAGGCGATACGTTTTCCATCAAAAGTATTTCGAGCGAATCGAGTATCTATTATTACTATAGTCGCGCTGATATAATTATTCAGTTATTCAAACTAGAATGTAAATATGGATTATCAATATAGATGCAAACGAGGTTTGTGTATCTTCTGTTTCTTGGTTATTTACATATCATTTCTCGAAAACATGCAACGCGCAGAACCGGCAAAGATACCTGCACCAGGTACGAAATTCGTGCATGTATTTTGCTTTTCTCTTTCCGCCTCCCTTCGTGCTATTCTGCCGGAGATCAACTACCGAAATTCGTGGCTTGGCTTTGGAAGCCTCGGCTCAAGCACTTTGCATACGTTCGACCATGCGGAGAATAACATGCGGCCGTTTATAGCTCGTTCCTTCGCTATTTCACGTCAACTTTCGTTCTTTTTTTATTTATTTAAAAAAAACTCAACTTGCCTGTTAAATTAAATCTCTGTCTTTTCTGACATATTAATACGACACATTAGCGATGTTTAGTTAACGTAAAGAGATTTAAACGATTTTAATTGAGATGTCGAGCAAGATTGCATACGTTTTGAAACCTGATCCATAATCGTGTCTTTCTTTTTCCTCTTGCAGCTCTCTTTTTGTGACGCTGCGCGAAAGAGCAACTATTTACAGAAAATACGCGACTCGCGTTTGACGGATCCCTCGCGGCACTTTCCGTATGGTTCAATTGTGTCGCGAATAACGCAGGACCCGGCTCCGATCTTGTACATTGCAGTCACGTAGGTTTCGATCGTGCGTTCCGCCTGATTTCGGATTCCTGGCACCAGGTTTACTCGCGACCGATACATTGCCGGGTTTGTACGCGTCGCGGCGCGGTCCTGTCGGAATCGTTTCACGCTGATTTTTAGTTCGCCGAACGAATTTTGCCACCGGTACAAATTACCTCTGCACGCATGATTATCCTCGACATTCAGATAGTTTGCCTCGTCTCGCTTCGCGGATCTTTTGCTACTGCTACAGATGCCAGTGACTTCGATTTGAAAATTAAGAACTGGATAATCCAGAAAATTTGATGAAAACTAAATCCATTCTCCATCCAGATCCATCATCTTTAATAAATAAATTATTCTATAAAAGTATATTAAATGAGAGAAATAAAGAGAGAAATAAAGAGAGAAATAAAGAAAAAAGAAGAAATTAAAATATGAAAGGATAAAATTAATATTTAATAAAGAATATTTTTGCGTGGGAGGGATAATAGAAATGTTTTTTTTTTAAATAAGAATGAAAAGATTGCAAAATATGACATGAAAAAGTCAGTTTTCATATTTAGCTGTAATATCTGAAAAAATGGCTTTATCTTGGATTTTTTAATTATTTATTTGAATGCATTGCAGTCGAGGCATCTTTACGCATGAATACGAATTTAAAACTCCGTTAAAATCGCTTAATTAATATTGTGTGTAATTTCTTCGTGGTGAATTCATAAGAGGATTTAATTATGAGGTTTTGAAATATGCCATTTATATATGATGTATACGTACAATATCAGCCGCAATTTTTTCACTTTTAAGGATTTATTTTATGCATTCGTTTTATATATAAATTTTTTTATTTCTTGGTTGAGGTCGAAAAAGAGCGGCAAGAAATTCGGATTTTAGTTTCAGCCAGCGCTTTGCTGACGTTGAGGTGGAGGGGTTTATTAGGGATTGGGATTGAAAGATTAACTTGTCATAGTCTGGACAGATTTAGCCGATGCAGGGAAAAATATGTTGCGGAAAGTATTCGCATATATGAGCGCATCGTTCTAGACTACTCTAGTAAAATATGCTGCTGCGGTTGGCGCCATGGAAAGAATTGCCACATCAGTGTTGTAAACTCGCAAGTTTTGCCGTGTACCTGTATATTTCGCGCATGCATGCTGCGATTCAGATTGACATGATCCCCAGTGGAGAAATAAATCGGCGACACGAATTATTTTTTCATGCAGATGGTCGTTTTAGGCAAAATAGTTTGCACCGTCGGCTGATTTATGTGTTGAATTTAATCGTTGGTTAGATAACAAGTCAATTTGCTGTCCGATTTACTGTCTTTTCTCGTTCATTATGTAATTTATTTAACGATGAAACATGAACGGCATAGCAATCTAGGCCTCAGACAACGTAAGAATTGGAATAAAAATTATAAGCTAATTGTCTATTGACACGTACTAATTCATTTCTTCGTTATTTTGTACTCACCGTACCTTTAGTGACAGTGTTTTATCTTTTACCGTTAAGATAACCGTCGTAAGGGCGTCCTATCTCATCGATAGAATTTGCAAATCACGCGATAACCGGTTTCGAATCGTACGCAAGCGAGAACTACGAGCTTCGAAGCTAACGCAGTCGCGTAACTCGCGATCTTTCTTCCGTCTCTTTTTCCGGTAGACAACGATCGGCCGCGATATCAAAGGAATCGATATCTGGCACGGTGCTTTGTTGTCTTGCCGGTTGTTTCTACTCGAGCGATCCGATGTAAATTGGATTCACGGAATCAGAATGGAAATTCGTTGGTACGTAAACCGCGCGGTTCTTCGAGCTCTTTTTCACATCGTGCACGTAGCTCGGTATTCACGTGGTCCGGGGTATCTTTCGAGGAGCAGCAGGGAGGAAAGAGGATCAGCGGTGCAGAACGAAGAGGAGGAGGAGAGAATTTTTGGCGGGGTGATCGCATTGATTCTTCGCCGAAGGGTCGGTGTGGTGCCGGCACAGAGAATGGTTTTCAGCCTCCGCCGTCACCTTCTCTCGCTCACTCGCTCGCTTCGAGAGCTCCCTCTCGTTCGATAATGGAGGCTTGCAACGAGATACCTGCCCGCTGCCTGCCTGCCCGCTTATGCCGCACTCATTGTATGTGTGCGTATATACATATTTGCAAAAGTCATGTATGCGCGAACGATGGCGTCCGCGCCGGCGTCTGCGTGTGCATATATGTGTTTGTGTGTGTGTGCGCAATGTTCTCTCGTGAGCTAAGACGTAGCAGTGATGCATCGAACGGTGGGGGATACGGAAGCAGGGCACTTTGCGTGATTGGGCCAGGTTCGTGAGGCACGACGGGTCTTAACCTTCTCGTATCTTACTTGCCTGCCTCGTGAAGCCTCGCCGTTCGCTCTCGACGAAACTTTCCTGACACCCAGTAGCGTGGTGCGCCAAGCTGAGCCACGCATGGCTGGCAATAACGGGAGATAATGGAGGAATCCTTTCCGGATTCTAGTTTAATCCTATTTTATTGTAGAATCTTATTGTACCTTTGTGTCCTGAGGAATAAGCAAGCATATGTCAGAACGCTTAACGTACGTTCTGATGCCGAAGATATTCGTTGAAAAATTCGAAAATTCCTATTTTTACGAAAGCTTTGTATGTACACGTTACTCTTTTCGAAACCTTCAGTTGTCGGGCACGACGCGGATTTATCTCTTAAAGAGTTTATCTCTTAAAAGACCCTTCCGACTACGTCCACGTATATATTTCGGGATAATCTTTTTACGGGAAAAATTTCTAGTTTTAGAAACAGAAATATTTAATAGATAAAATCGAGAGACCGTAACAATTTATAGAATTGTGGATATAAATGCAGATATCACTTTGCCCGTGCCGGTTTCGATTCGGTGGAATTTCTTCGCACGATCGCGGAACAGTTAAACCCATCCGAGCGTCGACACGGGAGATGACATCTGCCTCGCTTCGCGCGCTCAAGGCCGTCACGCGCGCGATGTTTCCTCCGCGTTGCATCGCGCCGTTGCGATCCAGGAAATTTCACCGCCGCGCATGAACACGTATATGATAATGGCGCTTTGTGCTGCAAAGATGATTCCCAGAGGATCTTTCCGGAGCGCGCCGACACCCGGCATTGTCGGTCTGCCGCATTTATCGTTCGGGCACATCTACCACGTGAAATTACTTTGATGAATTAATCACACTCCGCGGATTCTCGCCAACTCCAGTGGATAAACTTGGAATTTACACGGACACTTTCGCTCTGTTCACGTTTTACAGTGTAACGGATATTATCCGTACTGCTACGTACAGATCCGAGCAAGTAATCGCCTTCCGCAGGATAGGATACTTCCTTGCTTCGATGAACACCCTTCCGTTCTTTCGTTATCGAATGCCAGAAGGAATTATTCGTTATTATTTCGACTGCTCAAGAATCTGTCGATATTATCCGCCTTTTCTCGAACGTAAAAAGCTATCCTAGCTCTTTGTAAATCCTCGCGAAAGGCACTTTTCTCGATTGAGAAGAACCGTATAGCGTCATCTCTCTCTCTCTCTCTCGCCTTCATTTTCCTTCGCTCTTACTCTTGCCTGCGGTAGATTTCCAATTGGGGTTTCTCCACGTTTATCGGGAAACGACGGTTGGGTGGTGGGTAATTTGGTTACGTGAAGTATTTTTATCGAACGACATCGGAGAGTGTACGGAACGACGGTGTGTGCTTTCGCCTCCCGTAGAAAATTCGCGGAAGCCTCATCGTCTCATTCAGAAGACTCTCGTGCCAATGTTACGAAAAGGTCCGCGTAAATTTGTTAACATCACGATAGATCTCGTTTTACGTAACGAGATCTACGAACCGATTACTCTGTCCGCCGAAGGGATTGTATTTCAGATGCCGATCCCGTTTTACGCCTCGCTATTCCTCGCTGAGCGAGGAATTTCCATTCGCACTGAATTTCTCAAGCGCCCTGTATTTTACCGTGACTTCGGGATTGCGAAACGCACAGTCTACACGGAAGTCAAGAGTTTTCGTCACGAAATGTTATCGCAGAAACGTATCGTGGGCGCAGAATGGCCACTAAAAGTTGCAACGTTCTCGAGAAAAATAACTTTGCAATTCTAAAGTGTCATAATTTTGTGCATTCGCTACCACTTTTCTCTCCAACTTTGCGGTTTCTATCGGACAGTAATATTCCTAGAGCATCGGCATTCATCCTCGAGAAATAAAGCCCTCTTTTAAAGCCGGCGCGAATAAAAAGTTTCTTAATCTGGCCAGTTAGGACTTTACTGTTCCAAGCCTAATATATCGTTTGATCCGTCATTTGCGATTCAAATGGCAATTAGTCGGGCGGAACAGTCCCAAACTGCTACGCCGATTCGGCCTGCTCTTGGATCAATGAAGTACGTCCGAGTAACGTCCGGAGAAAACGGGCGGAGAACCCATGTTGGAGAAGGGCAGGTAAAACTCTGGCGAAGAGAAATATCCCCTTGTGGTAGCGTTCGCCGCATTCCGCAAGGATCATTACGTCAAATAACAGAAATCTTCCGAATCTTGCCTATCCATCCTCCCTCCTTCGCTCTCGCTCTCAACGCTCTCTCCGTTCCCCTCTCGCTCGTTTCTCTCTTCGGTCCATCGTCCTCATCCTCCCTCCGTTATTCTGCCCCTCCCCGTGCTCGCTCGCGCGCGGCCACTTCGGCAGCCGGTTCTACGTCTCGTACGGTCTGTTAGCCTAACTTCGTGCTGGATCCGTGCATTGCCGCTGACTGCTGCAATGGTGCCCTTACTGCCTGCAAATGGCGTGGAATCGTGCAGGTATAGTCAGCTTTAGTGGCGCAATTCGTCACCGCGGACGCGGACAGGTCCCCAGTGCACCTGCATTAAACGGCGCGCGAACAACCGATCGGTGCTTGAACGTCGTCTCTTGACAGAAATCTCTCGAGTGGCGCAGACTCGACGAGTCGTTCTCGGGACACGTCATACACGAGGCGCGGCTCGTTTTTACAGCGCTGTATTCCCGACTGATTTTATGATTAATGCTCGACAAGTCGAAAGAGGCACGACTGCGCGACTAACTTCTGTCGCTATTTTCAAAAGAGCGGATGTTGTGCTTTTCCTAGCGCAGTACACAATATCGATTAAATTTGCAGTGATTTGCAAAACGTATATGTACACGGAGAGAATTTTCTCTTAAAATTTAGCCTAAAAATCATGGTAATCGTGGGATAACTAAAATTTGGAAGATTTTTATAAATTCTCTCTGATTTATTCATATCTATCACAATAAAATATAAAATCT
>JAJVSH010000087.1:192550-238786 GCA_021460005.1 Tetramorium alpestre | reverse complement strand
TATATTTAAATAATTATTTATTTATAATCTTAATTTAACCGCAATTGCTGGCACTAAATTTATTATTGTTATTAAAAATTACTATTATTTAAATTTAAAATTTGAAATCATTCTAAATATTAACATTTATTTAAAATCATTCTAAATATTATCAATTAAATTAAAATTTTAATTATTTAAATTAAAATGATTTGGATTTCAAGTTATCTCGAGCAATATAACTAACATAAGAAGTAAGCCGAAAGAAATACTTCTCCTATATGCCATTATATGCATACGTGCCATTAGTATGTATGTCGGACTGCTCGCTGGCGATGACGGCAAAATGCATTTCTTCGCTATCAATCGGGCCATAAATTATAGCAGGCTCTTACGTTCATTCATAGGATACTCACGAACTCACGAAGTGACATAATCGACCCTGTTCCCACAGTAACTCAATGGAAGCGTTTTACGTCTAACAATACGACGCGTTGCCGTGTACCTCCCTCCCCACCGTCATTCGTAAAGTCGTTGAAGTTTTAAGCGACGCTATGATATTCACAGACACGTTTTCAACGTTTCTCACAGATATTAAGCGTTAAGTTAAATAAACTTGAAGATGAAAATGTTGCAGCGACTTCTTAACACTCTCGAATGAAAAAAATCGTCGGCACTATTTTATCGCGTATAAATTAAATTTATAATGACAGAAGTCGTTCTCTCTCTGTTCGTTCCTATGTAAATCCATTCGGTCAGTGGAGCTGCACAGTGGAATCGCGATGCGTATTTCCTATGGAAATATACCGTAATTGATTTGCTATAATGGACCTAACTGCCAGGCAAATTTACCGTGAGGTAGGACAACCGATCCTTGATATGTTTATCTATTTATCATCGGTCGCGACTAATGAAACCTCTTGCCAAAGTGCAAGTTTTGATCGGCAAATCATTGCCGATCTGCACGCGTTACGTCGTGTGGGAAAGATTGAGCTGTCCAGCCGATTCCAAGAATTTTGCCCTGCATTCCCACGGACTTTTTTCAGAAAATCCTCCTCTACCCTCCTTCGAGGCAATGCCCGGTGGATTAGGGGTGTGGTTTTATCCGGATCGATTCTGTGAAAATCATTCCGTCACGTGGGAAGGGACGATGCCACCTTTTCCTTACCTCAACGGTGCGGTCCTACATGTAACGGATGTATAATACATGCCGTCACTGTCTAACTCGCCTGTCTGCCCTCTGAAATCATAAATCCACGACTTCGCGGCGTTTCTCGAGCATATTATTTACGTTCAACGTTCAGAGAAGCGATTTCCCTCTTGCTGGCGAGCAAGTTTTTTCGTGTAAAATTAAATTGTGTCTTTTTTTTTCATGTAAAATGCATGTTCAATCGACATTTCATAAACTTTTTGTATTTCCTATACGATTTTTCAACGTAATGAAATACCTGCAGTACATCTGACAAGTGATAATTACGCGCGCGAGTTTCCTTTCACGTAGTTGACCTCTGAGTGCATAAAGCCTGCTTACAGCGTCTTATGCAGTTCTGAGATTTCCGAAAGAGAATCAAGTTTCGTTCATGTGTTAAAACGATTATTCGCGGCACACTTAAAAATTATAAACTGGCAGTAACGGCCGATTTCCGGCATTTCAAAGTCAAAAATAGAAAAATCAATTGATCCGCTACGTCGCAAAATTTAGCTTAGTTAATTCGAGATAAATCGCATTTTTCTATAAATGAAGTCATCAGACGATGCCTTCGATCGATATTATCCATCGACATTTCGCCGCTTTAGTGCCGTGACTTTAGCCCGCCAACCGACATTGCAGTCTTTGCGGTATTGCATTCCTCGCTCCTTCTCGCCCCTGATAGAGGAATTTACCGACGACCCTCGGGGTATCCGTTAATCTCGAGATCAACGGATTAAAGTGAGTTCGTGCCGTCCACACGAGAGCGTAGAAGAGCTGATATCAACCCGAACATTTCGTCGTCACGCCGAATACAATTATAACAGAGAATACAAATGGCACGTTCATCATGGAATTAACAAGCAAAACCATTTCTTCCCGCGATAATTTCTTTCGACATTACGAGACAAGAAAGCTCGTTGCTCAATAATCGAGCGATTTTCTCTTTCCGTTTTATGTGCAATATAAGATGAAAATTTTTCTAATTTAATTCTGGAATACGTTATCAAAATCATCACACTCATGAAATTAGATTAATTCACATAATGAGTATTCTTCATGCGATAAAAATCTTATTTTGTTGTGTTTACTATTTAATTTCGTCAGGTATTTTCTCACGATATATTCGTTAATCTTGAGATCAACGGATTAAAGTTTGTTCTGACTGTACGAGGAACTGACGAAACGAGCTGTCTTCGCTTCCCTGTCTACCTTGCCTCTTTTGCTTCTCTCTCTTTCTCTCATCTTCCGCTAGATCCAACATCAGACTTGGATATGAGCCTTGACTTCGAGGCGGAGCCAGTATTTCTCGACTAATCTCGAATTCATTGTACTGTGCTAACACGAGATAACTGAGGCGTTCAATAATAATTCCATAGTCAAATGAAACATTTCGGCGGCATGATAATTAAGTTGTGTCCGAGATTAAACATGTAACGAATGCAGAATGTGCATATTCAAACGTTATCATTTAATGACGAATTGTAATTTATGCTAGCAATTTTCACGTGAGAGACCATTTGATCCGACATTTAGAAGGGAAATACAATTGTAGTTGTATAAGGATTTTTTTTTAGCTGGTAAAGTTCATTTGTTACAACTTTAATGTAAAAGATGCGATGAGATCAGTATAAAGTAAACGCATGCATCGAATCTGAAGGATCCTCTCGAAGTATTGCCCCATTCACGGTTCCTTCAACTCGTCCGTGTTAGTAAACATAGGACTCAGGCAGGATTACTCATACTATGACTACCGGTTCTACGGAGATCGGCATACCGGTCCTTCTCAAACCGATCTTCGGGTTCATAGTCAGATCGCTCTCGAGCGGTACCGATGCGACGGGTAGGTTGGATTGAGAGACAGTTGTATAGATGAAGACAAGGAGGTGAGGAGAAGGTTTGAGATACACTGTAGCGAGCCGAGATGTATACCAACGTATGGAGGGCGAGGTGTTTTCAGAGGAAGGGAGAGAAACAGGTAGAAAGGTGAGAAACGACGCGGGCAAAGCGGGGAGAAGATGCTGTAGAGGGACTGGAGAGAATTGCGAGACCACGAATGGGAGGGATACGCCGATGGGAAGAGAGTAAAGGGAGAATCTTGGTTCCGCCATGGTGGTAGGGATGGAACGTGGTTTGTTCACTTTCCCGAACGATCAGCTCGCTTCCTCAAGGCGCGGTCGTGACCTCCCGCCGTTCGGAGAATCATTGCCGATGTGAAATTTCGCCGGGCTATCGTTCTACGATCTTGGGTCTGGTTTATCACATCGTATTCTTCTCGACTTGATTGAGTTAACCGTCAAATCCTTGCCAAATCGATAGCATATTCTGGCGCGTGCTGATCGTCTGACCCCACGAATTAAAAGCATAGACGCCACGCCGCCTCGTTACTTTCTCCTAATGCCTGCTTTTTAACCACTATCTCGACCGATAACCGCTAGTCATAAATTTCTATTCATATCTTACGAAATACGTCGGGAGAAATACGAGAGGTACGTGGATTAATTATTGTAATTAAGAGGGCGTTGAACGATTTTCAACGCTGGCTCTCTCTCTTTCTCTCTCTCTCTCTCTCTCTCTCTCATACGCTCGATGATGTTATTGTAGATCATACACCTTTATATAACTTTGCGCAAGATTTATACTCGACTCCGAACTTCGAAACTGCAGTAACTTGCAACGCAGAGTCCGGGCGAAACATTATGTGCCTGAGGAACATGAAACCACTGTGGAAGAAATTCGAAAAGTTGTCACGTAGCTTCGAAGGGCAAGAATAGCGAGGGCTCGCGCTCTCGAATGTTGTCGCAAAACGCGTCATCGGATGCGTTGCTTCCAAAACCGGTTTTCAAAAATTGCAGGGACCGTCGTCGGTCGACAGCTCTACGCCAGTATATTGTATCGATCAGTTTAGATTATTTGTCGCTTTCGCGACAACACTCGTAGTGCTGAGCAACGTTGTCGGATAACAGTGGACGCGATACGGAAGTTGGGGGGGACAACCTAAGCTTGTCTTGTCGGTGACATCCGGGGATAAGTTGGACCAAACTAAGTTTAGTATTGTTACAAGTTGTTACCAAAAGCATTAGCGTTGTGAAACCGTTGTGAAAGAAGTCTTCAAATTCAAGCATTGCTACAATCGCTGTATTTTACATTTCAGCTATAGTTTATTGGTATATATTGATACATACAATATTTTTTTATTAAAACGTTTATCGTAACGCGATATACTGAAGAAAATTCACTACACAGAGACTTGTCGGCCCGTTGCTCGTTTGTAGCGACCATTCACAGATAAGTCGAGCCTCTCCTCGACGACGAGCGAAGGCGGCGAATTTCCGAGACAATGCCGGGCTTTGCGTGTCAGCAAAGTCGCGGGAGGACATCGACATCACGCTTGTACGACGTCGACGGATCCCCTAGGGTGGATCGTGCAGCCTCCGCATCCGCCTCGTCCCGCTCGGCTGAAAAGCCAGGAGACGGTTGCCGGTAGTGGTTGGCGGCGATCGGACGAGGGAGGGAAACTCCACAGGTCGCGTCACTCGTTGTGGCGTCATCGCGGCGCGCTTTTGTCGTACTGCTACCATAGCGCCCTTCAGGCGCCATTTCCATTGTTCTTTTTTTTTTTGCACAGCTGGTGAAAGCGTAGGGCTTATCGCCGGCAATGCCGTATATTGGATTCTCATCACTCCGCGGCGATAACTCTTGTCGGCCGACCCACGGAAATGCGCGCCCCAATGCCTCTGACAGCGGTCTCCAAAGTTTGGCGATGCCCGACACGTCTCGCCCGCATGCCGCACATTCGACCGCCTATCATTTCCCGCGCTCATTCAATTGTTTGTTATGGATACCTATTATTTGATATACAGGCCGTTCAGCAGAGGGTAGAGGGCCGCGAGAGATTGTGGAACTTTTAGAAATATATCGTTTCACTTCCATTATGAGCTTCGATATTGTCAGCGGGATATTAATATCATCTTCTATCAATGAGGAAAGAAAGTAATTTCGAAAGTTAATCTTGCACATGTCAATACATCAATTATTATGTATTAACGCATAATATCCACGTCCTATAATAATAGATAATTATGAAAAATTACACGAGTGACTTTGAAGTTTTACGCCAATTCGATTGGAACTATATCATTATTTAGTAGCCGTCTATCGCGTGTGAGATATAATATTCTGTTATTAAGTATCGCATGAGGGCGTATCTCAGATTATTCTGCTGAAATATCCCTTCTCCCAAGATCGGCTACCGTTACTCAGCGTGCCATGGCATTCTGATCGAATTATAGTCCTTACGTCCTAAGACCAAGCTGACGCTTCTACGAGGCTTACACGAGGCGCGCCTGAGCCTGATACACGTCCAAGGTGAACCGGTGCTCAGAGAGGACCGCCAGCAAATACCTGTAGGTACTCTACATACTGCGTGGCTTGAATGTTGCGGACGTTCGTCGCACGTGTAACCTTAGGCTCCTGTTACGAAGATCCAGCGAGCGCGTCGCGAGTATCGAGGCTGCGATGGTGAATTTCAAATTTAACGCTGCCTTGTCTCGATGAGACGTAACATTCACTCTTAAAAAAGGCGTGTTAAATCGATACTCGAAGGCTTCGAAGTATTGTTGCCTCTTTTCCGCGATGCTGATTGGTTTTCTCGCTTGGGTCACTTCATATTGCGAGAGTAATCAATAAGACATGAAAATTATTTGCTAATTTTTTGCTATTTTTTGCTCATAAAACTAATTTTTTTTCTTTTCTTTTTAAAAAGTTATTTAATATTGAGCTATCGAGCCCCTCGTAACTTTTTAAAAACTGAAGCAAAAAATTAGTTTTAGAAGCAAAAAATAGCAAAAAATTAGCAAATAATAATAAATATATATGCAATAATGCTCACTGGTGCACGTTTGATACGAAAACGGATGACTTCGCGATAATATGCGGTCTGTAATTTTTTTTCACGCAATTCGTGATACGATAAAGTTCGGATAATTACAACCACAATTTATGTATAACACGAACGAATGAACGTGTAGCATTAATGAAATTCATTGTTCGATTCGGTAATAGCGTGTAACAGGTTTTACGATATGACAATCGCGAATGATTCAATTATTTAATTAAAGCACATTGCATTAATACGTTAGCAGCAAAAAATAGACCACGAATGCGACACTCGTATTCTAAAAAAAAAAAATCATGTATTTTTTTATTATAAAAAATGAAATAGGTATTTCATAGCATTTCAATTTGTAATATTTTTTAAAATATAAAATTGAAAATATGAAATTGTACTGATCAAAAATGCATTGTATTAAGTATATGACAGATTTTGTTTTTATAGAAAAATGTTGTTTTGTCATTTATAATTTAAATTTAAAGTATGCAATGATTATTACTAGACACTGTTACTGTCTCAAATATTAATTTGTTGAAAGTATACGTCTTCTTCAATGGCGAGAAAATATTTGCGCAAACTTCTGCAGATATTTTGTTGCTTGATTTATCGTCGGTTTCTGCACTTTGAGGAACAATTTGAAAGTTTTCCTGCGTACGTAGCAAATTATTCTTGAGAGAAATCAATTTCCTCATAAATCTCGAGCCGTGAAAATCCCCTGGCTTTTCGATATGTTCTCGGAAATATATGCCGCGAAAGATAAGGATTTTGTTTCTCAGTTACTTGGAAAATAAGCGAGTTAATAGGTGAATAGTGTCGCCGCATATTTCGCAACTTGACTGTCCCCGTTACTTTTGCAGTCGTTAATTAACGAGCAGATCGTTTTTCGATAAATATTACGCCGCTGTGGCAATATATAGAATTCTCTGCGACAGACAGCTCGATTTGCAATCGTCGGGCGTTTTCAATTCAAACAATTCCGTTACGAAGGTTCGTCACCGATCGTTTCTCACGGATCGTTAAGCCGGACAATAAAAAAATTTTATTCTTATCTCATGTGGCAGGGACGATAACCGCGGTACCCCCAGTAAATTTCCTACTCGATAGAAGAAAAATTTCGCCGTCCATACACGCTTACGAACGCAAGATCGAACGTTAATCCACGAAAGATCGAGAGCGATTTACGAGTCCATAAATCCGCTTCCGGCGGATTTCTTGACGAACGTTCAAGCGAGACGGGGAGGAGAACGGCGCGATGGCGTAAAAAAAAAAAGAATAAATCGGTAGGAAACTCCCCATCCCCCTAGCCTCGTTTCTCAATGTCGAATCAGACGGTTCGCAAACGCGTCGAAGGCGTTATAAATTCACGTGTCCGGCAGAAGCATACGACCCCGGCTATACTTGCAACTGTACATATCCAAGTCGCAGTTGCAAGTTGCAACGCTCGGAAACGATAAATCGAATCTTTTAAAGAAAGGTCCGGACGACATTGCGATTCTGGTGGTTTTCTGAAATAAAGTAAAAGGTCTATTCATCAATTTATTTAGAGGGAGAAATTGAATAGAAAGGAAATATATTGAAATCATTATAATGGCAATTGAAATAAAAGGCTCGAAACTCGTGATTACGATTTTCCTCCAGCCATTTACATCAAAAGTCGTGGTAAGTCGTGGCCGCTGCTCTTCCGAGTTTCGACGACTTTCGTGTCCTGAAAGCAACGTACTCGGCGAGCGTATGCGCTCGCCAGAACGTTGCTTTCTCGTACGCGCCGGAAGTATCCTTTGGTTTGCGGAGCAGCTTGCGCGGTCGAGTTCAGGGTGCCACAAACTCCCGGCAATTTGCTTTGCCAGCGTTTACGGACCCGCACGTGCCGATCCGACAAAGGCGGTTCGCCGTCGTCATCGACGTGCACCGAGGACGACATTTCGGACCGATAATTCAAGGAGCAAGGATCGGATCCGCAGTCACCGAACTTCCGGTCGCGACACAGAAAGCACGGAGATTAAGGAACGAGATTAACTCTCGCAACAGCGAACGCTCCTTTATGGGTTCGTAATAGAACGATAAAGTAGTGGCGATTTACGTGGACTGATAAACAAAATTTAAAAGCTGGTTGAGTTTTGGTGATTGATAACTTTAAATTGTTAAATTACCCGGTACGGTAAAATGATAAACAAAAAAAAGAGAGAGAGTATTTAAATGAGATTTTTAATTTTATCTGCCATTGACTTGTTAATCTCGCGTAATATGCTGCCAATACACTCAGCACTTTCGATATCGATACTTTATTATAAATTTATAATCTGTATGAGCAGCAATTCTTCGATAGAAAATATATCGAGAATGCTATACAATTGCAAAAATTGTGTGACATGACAGATGCAAAGGGCACACACGTCGACACCAATAGTTTGCGAAAAAGCCAAGTTCATCATGTATCGCCGAAGCGAATAATACTAGAGTGGAAATGCTGTTTCATTCCACAAATCCTCCCCCCCAAAAAAAGCCTCGGTTCGTATATCGTAGTTTGGAAACCATATCGAGCGAAGCCCACATAATTATTATGCGCATATTGCATGTTGCATTATGCGAAACGCGAGATAGCGAGTATTTTCGGTATCATTAAATTTATATTACTCGCTCGTATATATTAATCACGTTCAACGCGCCGTGCGTAATATATAATATGTCTATTGCGGACTCGAGTAAACTAGCAAACATACGTGTATTCGTTTATAACATTATTACGCATTATATGTAAAGCAACTTTATTGGTTATTATGATATCTAATTACAAATGGTTCAATTATCGTTCGATTAAGGCGTTTATCGTGTCGTCAATATTGGCGATAATCGTTGTTGTAAGAGCGACGTTTACGCGGCTGTTGCATTTAAATTAACGTCCATCACGTAAATAGAGATTTGACAATCATGTGTCATTTGCTCGAGGTTTTTTTTTTAACCTTTGACTCACGCAAACAGTACAGCTGCAGTGCAAACGGTAATCTGTTAACTTCGTCTAGCTCCGAGGTGCCTGTAAATATCTCATTACAACATCGGCGACCGTCCGACCGCAATAACCGGTCGTTGTCGAATATCTGCGTTTGTAACAATCGCCGGCCATCCGACCGTCGCCTGATTTACTCGATTGAGGTGTCAATCAGAGATTTGCGGGTTATTTCCGGGATGTGGAAAACCCCCGTTGATTGGCATACCAGCACGACAGCGCGCGAATTATCGACGAATCACAAAGTCAGTTGATATTTCCCGTCGCCGTATCGATCGATTTCCGCAACGCGGAAAACGCTTGGCATCATCCTCGCGTCGCGTTGTAATCTTGTAACGCACGGTATGCACCGGCCGGATGCATTGACCACGACAACGACGACGACGACGACGATGTCGGGCGACGTGTGTGTCAACGCGAGTTGCACCGGCATCGAATTTACAAGCGCGATCTCGTGCGCGGGTATCGCGTCATATTTTAATTAGCGGAATGCCGATGGAATTACCGCACGCCGACCGCCTCGCAAATATCAATTAGCCAAGTATCGGGCGCTGGGCCGTTGCAATTAATGCGACGCAAATATTTAGTCCGTTTGTGGCCGGTATATTGGTCCACACGGGCCACCTTCCGAACGCCGCTCGTGCTTTGTCTCACGTTAAGCACGAAATAAACTAACAATAAGCACGCTCGGACTCGGACACGCCGCATTCTCGTGGGTCGCACAAAGTCCTCAGTCCGTGTTGGCTGGACAAAAATTCAAGCGGATTAGCGAACAAACCGCCGTGAGCGAGCCGCTTGTGCGCTTTGTAACTCTCAGTCACTTCCGTCGGCTATTTCGCTTTGCCAGTTCGATCGCATGTAATCCATTGAAGTCCGCTGTTTAACTAAGTACTTGCGCACACCGAGCGGTCTGCGTTACAAATTTTAGTAATAGGTATGTTTTTCAAACGGTTTTAATTTCTTTTCAGTCGCTGAACTCAGCCGGACTATTTTCGGATATCTTTATTTTATAGCGAAACGACGGATTTTTTTTAGCGGAGTTTTAAAATTCCTCCTCTGTCCCAATGTTGTCAGTTCGAACGTGATAGGCCCGTTCTCGGGAAAATTTGATATCGGATTTTGTCGATAGTTAGCGGGTGCTCGCAATCTCTTTTTAAATCGGGCTGTCAATCTGTCGGACGAATTCGTATTATTTTTCGGGCTTTCGCACGAGTATGGTCGGAATCACCGAATGGTGTGTGCAACGATCTCACGGACGCAGTTAGTTTTTTAACCCTGGGGCTCAGCCCGACACGCATGATTTATCTTTCGACTGCGATTGCGTACAGTCCACTCGTCTCCGCTTGCAGTTCCGCTCCCGATTGCGTCGTAACGCGACGCGTCGATTAATCGACGAAATCACGCGTAATTCGTGCGCAGGAAGGACAATAATCGTAACGATGCTACGTGAGCGTCGTGGTCTCTGCCCTCACGGCGTTCCCCTTGATCGTCCGTAATGATTCGTACTTCCGCTGTTTCTCCAGAGCGTGCGCATGAGAATGGAGGGCAAGGATCACAGACGAAAACCGTGAGACGTAGCACTCACGCGCTCACGGATGTACGCCAATTTTTATATACGAGAGACGGAATGATGGCTGTGGACACACCGACCAAGATTAGACCAATAGACACACAGGAAACAAATCATTATTGAATTGACAAATAACCATTCTTTCCTTCGCACCGCTCTCGTTCTCTTTTTACATTCTCACTACGTTTGTTTAATCATTGTCACTGTTATCTCCAATCAAAAACTTCAAGTGTCGTTTCCTCCCGCTCGATCGGTCTGTTTGTCCGATTTTATTGACCGATGTCCTACCGTCTCTTTTCGGCAGCGAGCGTTTCGCTTCCACCGTCCCCCTCTCTCCGAGCTTCCTCTTTCGCAATCGCTGTGGTTCTCGTCTGGCATCGATCCGCTCGCTCGAACTTGATTAACAGTTGCAAATTTAATTACTGGCTTACCGCACCTCGTCTCCGTGCTTTGTATCTTCTTCTCGCTCCCCCACGCGCAAGTACATCTTCTTGCCTTGCCTTTTTATTTTTTTTTATCCCCTTTTTCTCTTTCACTGTGCCGCACCGCGAACAAACCCATCTCGGCGTTCGTCGTTTTTGCGAACCCCCTCCGCGAAACCTTCAGTTTCTCGGCGAAACTTTGTGGGGAACGCGATTGCTCGTAAATGGTAGAATGTGGGATCCGGGTATTCCATCTACATGGGTATTCGCGGTTTTTAAATGAGTCGTTTCGCGTTTTTAGTCTTGCAAATATAACAGGAAAATCACAATGTGTAACAATATCTATAATCTAAAGGAACAAAATAAAAATGATTTAGTTTTGTTAGAATTAAGTAACTTTAAATGTTGGATTGCCAAAAAAAAAAAAGAATTTTATTTAAGTAGATTCAGCAAAATTCAATTCATCTTTTAAATAAAAAACCAAGTCTCTTAAGTTTAAGCGTGCTCCACTTTTTGCAAGAAAGACAAATACTTTTATGGTTCCAAGATTTGAAAATTCTTGGTGCATATTCTAAATCTACAGCGCCGCATCCATCACTTTATTACATTCCATCCGATCTTCACGAAAGCACGACAAATTTGCCATCGCTTTTGCGCGAAAGTCAGAAGATGGATATCTCATTGTAGAAATGCTTCTACGACGAAAGCGCTTAAAACGATCCAACTATCGTGGAAGGGATTTAATCTTCCGTGATTTTCCGTTTCCGCATTTTACGACCGACAGAGAAAATAAAAGACATTTCTCGGTCATTACGCATGTTGCAATAAAAACTCTCGCGCACGTCCGCATGGACTAGAAATTCGGGGGAGGAGTGCCTCGCGCAATTTCCACGCGGATCGCAACAGCGCGCGTGTAAACGGCCGCGCCCGAAACGGCCGTTATCGCGCCACGAAAGGAAATTAAACGGTGGAAAATAAGATTACGCGCCCGGAGCTTCGTCGAATCGCTATCGTTCCGCGCGAAGATAACGCGACGGTATGCGAACCACGCAGCTATACGAGTTACTGCACCGTGCTGAATGACGATGCGCGGAACTCTAAACAAGGTCTTTTACGGGCGCGTATCTTACGGGCGAGGGAGGGGTGAGGAGAGGTACAATAGAGAGGTGGCGGACAGGAATTTCGCGCCGAGATTCGTGAAGCGCGCCCAGCTAAGCTCCAGGACCGTGTCAAGACTCGGCGGCTGCCAAAGACTCTTCGCCGTCGCGCTGAGTGATATGATTATTCCGCCTCGGCGGATGGCCCGACTTCTGTGCGGTGAACTTTAGAAGTTGTGCGCGAGTACCACTTCAGGATAATGAAACGATCCACAAGTTGTTGAGTGCGCCACCCTCGTTCTTCATTCTCGTTCCTTTCTCCCCTGTCTTTCGCAGCCGCATCCTCACCGCAATCGGGGTTCGCCCGTTTGCGGATGAAGATAAAAAGGATGAGGACCTTTGAAAAAAACCTGCGAAAAAGAGCTCAGAACGCGCGATATCTTTATCTTATAGGCGCGGGTGAATGTATCTATTTTATCCTACACGGAACACATTTCGATTATTGTAGTATTATTAAATATATATCGAATATTTGACGTATCTATAAAAAAACAAAAAATTGCAAAAAAAATACAAACATTTCTTTTCGATTAGTTATTTCATTTATATAACTATATATGCACTTATTTTTTCTCAACATCTACACATATAAAATTGAAATGATGTCATAGTAATAATTTGATCGCGCTTCAATGCCATCACTTTCGATTGCTCCCGTCGTCGGAATCTATTTTCAGTGTTAAAGTCGTTGTCAAACTTATTGTTTCGGTTTATTGGATAACCCCGTATCTTATCTTCCGCTTTCTCTCCTCATACTCAGCCTCATTATACCTCACGTAGCGGGAACTTCTGAACAATATTAACGCAACCTCTCTACCGATTCCCTTGTAAGCCTCGACTGTCAGCGACATCGTTTCGTGCCAGTGGGTTTGTTAGTGAGAAACTCGTTTAGTTAGTAACTTCAGCTCCATCCACTATGATAGAAGTCCTGGGATATTCGAGCAAGTGCTGTTAGACCGGCTCGAGCTATCTTGCCGAGTCTTGAGTTCCAGCGAGGGTCACAAATGGTTGCACATTGCGACTTTATAAGACTGTCGTTGCTTTTATTTCGCGCCGTATTAAAATTGTCTCGCATTTCGGCGATTTAATCAATTTTTAATCCATCATCAAATGTAGAAAGGATTTTGCTCTCAGACTAAATCAGGTATTTTTTTGAAAATTATTGTTTCTGTGATCTAAATACATATGAATAAAAGTAGCGAGATATTTCCTAATTTAAAAAAAAAAACAAGTGCAAATGTAATTTTACTGTGGTCGAACGTTACTGTATCCGCAAAAACTTTCGCAAACGTTTCTTTCATTAGCCAAAACTTAATTAGAACGTCGGAATACAGCCGGGCATCGTTGCATCGATTCTTCTGCCAATGACGTCGTTAACGAGATAATCAGACATGGGATAGTTTTCCTGCTCAGGCTGTCGGTAACTGTCCCAGCTTTTTTCGTAGTCAGACGTGCAGTACCGATCTACCGATCAGCTAATGAGCCATTATATAGATGAAACGAGCAAAATCTTATTAACGTTTCTCACCATGAATTAACAGCGCATTTAGTAATAGACATAATTTGCCTATATTGTTGTACGATATTATTAGTACGATTTTTTAATCTTATTCATTACGTTGTGATAATTTAGCTCAGATTTAGCTTAAAAATATCTACCTGTATATTAAATTATCTGAGCCAAATTATCAGAACGTGACTAGTAAAAACATGAGAATTATTTGCTAATTTTTTGCTTCTAAAATTAATTTTTTGCCTTAGTTTTTGAAAAGTTACAAGAGGCTCGATAGCTCTTTTATCAAGTAACTTTTTAAAAAGTGAAGCAAAAAAATTAGTTTTAGAAGCAAAAAATAGCAAAAAATTTTCAAGTTTTATTAGTTACTCTTGCAATACGAAGTGAGCCAAGCGAGAAGATCAATCAGCATCGCGAAAGAGAGGTAACAATACTTCGAGACTTTCGAGTATCGATTTAACACGCCTTTTTAAAGAATGGATTGTATAAGATGTGTCCTTAGATATCAAGTAATGCAACTAACTAACTTGAGAAAATTAGNGAGATTAAATGCATGAGCACTTTGATTTAGGTCATTGAATAATTAAATGTCGTTGTGTACCCACTCAGTAATTTTGTCATTGACGGCGTTCGGATGAATTGGCTCGATTGTTATCGGCGACTAATGAGATCGATGTATTTATGTGACCCATATGCGCATAATGTAATATCCTGCTCTCGAGTCCGTCCTATGCAGAAATGCTGCAGCAGCTGCAGTTAATGCATCGGGGTGCATGGCGTTGCAATCGCTTATGTCGATCGAAGCACCGGCGCGATTGCACGTTTGCCACTGTCAATCTCCATTACAGAATCTCTAGCTTATTGAAATGTACGGTTGCAAAGTAATAGTCATGACTGTGATATAAACGAATATAAACATTCGTTCTATTAAAAAAAAAAAAAAACTGTCATTTCGTGAAAAATTAACTTTTGCAGAACTCGTTGAGTAATTTCGCAAAAAATAGAAGAATTTCTATTTTTTGCGAAATTACTAATATCTATTAATACGCACGTTTCGAAAAAAAAGAAAGGTTTAAATTAAATTTCTATTAAGATTGATAAATGCTATTAAAGTTAGATTTGCCTTTTCTTAAGATTATAAATGTTGATACGGCGACATGATACGTGAAATTCCGTTTCAAAGATCGAAGGTCATATCTCAAACTTTTGCTAGCCTGCAGTTCGCGATTGCATCGTTCTTGATTTATAAGCGAAACGAGAAATCATCTCGCTGGGGTGTGCTTACGCTCCTTATCGAGTATGCTATCGCGTCGTAAAGCCGTTCTTTTACGTTTTCCGTTCTCGCTAGCAGAAGTTCTCTCTCTCTCTCTCTCTCTCTCTCTCTCTGCACTTTATAGAAGTCGTTATCCGTTGCGCAATTGTGTCGGTGGCTTCAGTCGCGTTGTATACGCGCGGCCTTTTAGAAGGCGTCTTTCCTGCGAAGATACGCTTCGGCAGGTGCACACATTTGTCCTGCGTTACGTGCATCGCCGTGAGAATACCGAGTTCTACATATAAATAGCGCCATTATCGCAGTCAAGGATAGGTCGTAAAAGCTAACGTGGTCCCTGGTGTTCATATATACGGGCGAGATTAACATGTCTACTGAACGGTGCTTACTTCGTGCGGTCTTACGGGATCGGCCCTTTTCCGATATCTCGCTCTTATGCGCACATCTTACGCTACTAGAGTATGCTTATGCACTTAACAAGAGAGCATATGCTCGAAACTACTCTCTTTTCCAATTCTGATGATTTTATCATGAGACTGTGCACTAGAGAAACAATAGCGAAAGTTCTGCAGGAAGATATTTTTTAAGCTAATTACGATTTACAGTTTTTCCTTTTACCTGAGATATCTATAATACATTAACGTAACGCGTGGCCGCTAAAAATAATATTTACTATTTTAATAAAGATCGAAATAAAGAGGAGGGTAAAACTCATTAAGCTAATATCGCAACATCAATACCGTGCGACGTGTAACAGAGTGAAAAATGATTCTAATCATCACTAATAAACCGAACGTGCACACAGGCCGGATAGTTACCGCAAACGCGTTTCCGTCAGCTGCAGACGCAATCGGTTCATCTGCGGCATATGCGAGACAATGAAACGACGTATCTCGGTCCCGCGACGAGTTGGACAATGGCGATCGCGCCGGTAAATAATCGATAGGCGTGATCGACAGTTCGCGACAGGATATTCCACGTGTCAAGAGTAACGGTCGACGACTCCTCGAGCGCGGAGTGAACGTACTCTCCCGCCGCACTGTGAGAATTCACGATATCGCGATGGTCGGTGGGAATCGTGCGTTGCGCATTGTACTCGTTATAAATGCGCGGCAAGGGGAATTTTTCAGGGCCCTCGGCCCTTTCTTTCCCCGCATGCTCCGCGGATTTTTTTTTTTTTTTTCCACTGTACGCTCATCTCACGTTCTCATAATTAGCGCGATCACCGGCGCGTGTGGAGCTCGCGGCATTTTTGCAGCTGGCACGACACATCGTACTTGTAGGTACTTGTAGATTGTTGCCTAGTACACAATAGAGCGTGCAGAAAACAGCAAACGCCTCTGCAGTACGTACGAGAAGCGTGCTTCTTTTTTTCATTCAGTGTATTAGGAGAACGCGCGCACGAAAGAATCGCGCGAGGGGACCTGCGCGCTATAATTCTAGACTGCGACGAAAATTAAATGGTAATAACAGATTAGTTAACAAACAGTTAAGAGGCAAATTATCATCTATCTTTATGCGACGCGGGATGGCGAAACTTGACTTTTCCGCCAGCTCTCTGGACATCACTAATAATTAATATCGCATTTTAATGACTATATACGTATTGCACGTGGGAATAGTGATTATTCTGTTATTACCGTACTCCGAAGACACCCTCGAGACGAGTTGAATCACCGTCGGATATTACCGCCGGAGACCCGAGCAGAGAGACGCTAAGCGATAAATCCGGTTCCATTTCTCTCGCCTGTGTCTCCAATTTTTTTCCAGCGTCGCTTCGACTTCATTTCCTTCGAGGACGATGGGGACGCACGGCAGGTAATTCGTTAATCGGGGTGTGTGTACGTGTATAAACTAACCGAGAGTTCGTAAATGTTATCAGAAATCAAGCAGATCTAATTTGCGGTGTACAACTCCTGCGCTGAGCAATCTCATTATACAATTCGCTTGTGTTACGTGCAAATTTCATCTACGGCCCGTTTGCACATTGTAGTACCCATTTATTTTCAGCGGAAATTTCATCAGACCGTGTTCTTTATTATTATGTTTTAATTCAACATAACATAATATTGGAATATACAAGAAATGTATATTCTGTTTTAAAGTTAGCTTGCAATGAGATAAGGAGAAAAGTTTGCATCGCTGAAGGTTGATTCGCAAAGAGTTGTCAGCGTTTCCAGTAGCTTCGGTGTGCCACACCGTGGCAGGCATCGACGCGCCGGGGATTACGACGAATTGCGTAACCGCTTGGCTGCGTAAGCGTGTATAATTCGATTTCAAGTTCACGGAGAGAGAAAGCGAGCGAACTCGACTCGCGGACGAGCGACGCGAATGACCCTGATGTAGGCCCCATGCGAAAGTGAAACGAGGCATTGGTAAAAGTACGCCACGCGAAGCCGTTGTCATGACCGGATGACACACTTCCATGGCATATTCGTCGAGCTCCTTTCAAAGGCACAATGCAATCTGTTTGTACAACTGGCGTAATGGGTCACACGAGTAGAGACAAAGTAACTGCTCCAAAGAGACATTTGCAGCGGTTCTTTATTACGTGCTTCATTATGGGATTAGAAATTGCAAATCCACAAAAATAACTTGATATATTGGAATCGATTTAATGTCAATGAAAGACATAATGTTTTAAATAAAATTACCGTTCTATTAAATCTACTTTAAAATGAATCCAGATCAAGTTAGCAAAAACGAACGGTCACTAATGAACATTTACATAAACAAGCAAGACGAGCTCTTTCCCTTTGATGCATTCACTGATGTGTATTTAGTCTTATTCATATTTGCGGTAACGTCACTTTTTAAAAAAGATTTCTGCATTCGTGTTTGTTCGCGTTGTTTGCTTCGGTTTGTTTAGTTTCGGCTTTACAATCAGATGATGGATTAGAAAGAGAAAAATTTTTGTTGTAGCTAAAGATGTGACATTCGTCTATACAAAAAGTCTATAAAGTACGAAACTGATACGTTACAATATTTCGTTCTGTCCGAAATGTCGAAATAGCTCAGTCCGGCTCTGCTTATATTTTATCGTAGTCACTTGTACTATATAACTAGTAGTTATATACACGTATGAGACAGCAGCGGGCGGATCCTCGCTGCAGGATCCTTCCTATACCGTGGGGTGCTATATTTCCTAGCAATGGGTGGTAAAGTTTTTTCCCCTAGCGCACCGTTGTGATATACGGTCAAATCCCCGCGTTTCTACGCTTACGATTTTCATGGCACGGTCCCGTACCTCCTTACTAGAAATTTATCGACCAACTTGTAAAATTATTAGCACGGATCCGTGACTCTGTATTTCCCGGCAGCTCGGTGCATGTATCTTCATGAGGCATCCTCTCGATATGAACAGTCGCGATGTCAGGAGAGAGCTGTAGATCACGAACTATATGTGGAGGCGATACTTCAACGAAAGATATTTCAAAAGGGGATAACGTGCCCGTTATTATTTCGTCAGTTCTTTGTGTCTCGTAGCGTGTGGCATTGCGGACTGAAGCAAATTGAATGAAACACGGTGTCACGAAGGGTGCGCTTCCATTTATTTGATTCTATACTCTCGCCGAACGTCATATTGCATAAGGTATCATGCGCAAACCAAAGTACTTGACGTTCAGTGAATCGCACGATTGCCACAACGTTTTCTCAGTCGATATTCATAACCAATTCTTATAAGTAGCTCACTACATTTAGCAACTGTATATTAGAGTGCCTCTCGGTAAGTTGAAAGAAGTGCAGTCGACAATGGCGCATCAGTAATTGAGATCGCGAAGAAAGGAGAGTAGCGAGCTCCGATATAAATAGAAAAACGCGCCTTCCTCTTATTCCCCTTCAACTTAGCGCTCGGCATATCATAGGAATATACCGCGAAATGTCGCCGTATAAAAATCACCGAGGACTGATTTTCCGCCGACGATTTACCGACGATCTTATTCTTCCTCCTTCTCGTTGTCATCTACTTCTCCAGGAGTAGCATCGGCTTTTTCAGGTTTTAAAGTGAAGAAAAAGCCGGCTTTCTCGGATATGATAGAAGAATTAGGGGATAAGTAATATATATAAATATATATAGAAGAAACTTGAATTTCTGCCCCCCATCTGATCGTTCTTCGCTTTCCGAATTGAAAGTATAAAACTCCTTTTCCATGATATACAAAAATACTTGGATTTATTCAAGTTTTACCGATGCGCATTTCCGAGTCAGCTCTAGCGTCGCGCAGTAATCACATTAGAGTACCGGTTTTATCAATTTTGCTACGATCGATATCAAATGCGATGAAACTCCCTTTACATAATTCGTTGAAAATGAGCTGCGAGAGGTCGCCAATCGATTAAGTCAAGTATTGCTTAAGTTACTTGATTGAGCCAATAGATTTTCCTTTACGGTTACTTAATTTTATTTCAATATAATTGCAACAATTATTTTATCCCTTCAATTGGAAATAGATTACAGTTTCTTTTAATTCAGTAGAAGGACTGTGAGATGGACGTTATAATCGAGCAAAGAGAGATTTCTTCTCGCAAGGGTGGGAAAGGGAAAACGGGGCGCGTAGCACTCGACGCAAATGCTTGCATCCGATGTCTGGCACTCACCCTCCCGGCTTTCTGATCCTCGGCTAGAGGCTAATTAACGAGCGTAAGTAATGCGTGTAATTAAAAGGGAGGGAAAATATATTGCCAGCCGGTATCGCGAAGAAACGACGGGAAAACTGGTTGGTGCCACTTAATGGCCTCTCCTCGCGTGCTCTCCTGGGATATGTTCTGGGATGTCGGAGAGAGTGTGAACGTCACAGTCACATGAGCGCATATCGAGCTCGTTGGTGAATCCGCATTGGCGTAATTCCTAATATTTACCATTCCGCAATTCGCACATTCATCCCTTGTGCAACGCTTGAAACTTGTTCCTAATATTCCCTCGTATGAAGTAATTACATTTTTATCATATTGTTTAATACATTTTTAACAAATTCCATAGTTATACATTTCTACATTTCACAACTTTTATACATATACGTTGCATTGTATTTATTACAATACAGTATGTATTAGGATACATATTATTTTTGTGCACCGTTTCATGTGTTTCATATGCTTTGTGCGATACAGAAAATATTATAAATATTAACTCGGAGGAATGTTGCCTTCCGCGTTTACTGTGAAATTTATTAAAATTTACTTCGCCAAATTGTGAAATTAAAATTAGTGAAATTAAAATCAGCAAAATTAAAATTAGCTCATTGATTGCAAAAATGCGCGTATCATACTTGGGAAATCGGAGGTTTCATCTCCAAAAATTACGATCTCCGTGCTTCTGCCGGATCGCATCGTATTCCGCAGATTCGACTGTGCCGTTAGAGTTTCGTCTGTCAGGGTTTAATTTATGGTAGGATCCCAACGCGAGTGGTATTAAAATCTATAATGAATGAGCGAAATGAATTGCACGTGCGCCTCGCGTTTAGTTGCACCAGGTCCTTGCGATTTCCGTTTTGGGACTACAAGGGTCATGCGAGAAAATTAATTTTGCCGGAACTTCCGCGTTCTCCGGTTCGTCCGCGACTTCGTTAAAATGAACGGTATTACGTTTGAGTATGAATTATCGTTTGTATGAACATTGTAGCGAGATACTTTCGACCCCTTTATGAGTGAAATAAGACGTTTATATACAATGTCTGTTATTTACAATTTGAGAAGAGGAATCTTTTTTAATTGAGAGAGAGAGAGAGAGAGAGAGAGAGAGAGAGAGAGAGAGAGAGAGAGAGAGAGCGCATTAATGCAGTCGCGTGAAATAGACGCTCGAGCTTCAAGAAAACAGCGGCGCTATTTTGCTATTTCACGCGAAATTAAAGTGTTCTTCGAGAAAACCTTCAAATTCCCGACGGAAGGAGCGATTTTCTCCGTGCATTTTCGTTGCATCCGTTGCGATTCGCTCGGCCGCTAAATATTCCAGCGGAGAAAGATTTTCGCTGAGAGGATTTCAAATTCGCCAGTTGCCGGATGCGCCGACTGTTTTCACGAGGATTTCCATTGCGAACTGCTCGCTTTCCGTCTACGGGACATTGAAGAGCTTCTGGCGATTTTGTCGAATGAAAAATCAATTAACGCGCTGCTCTTCTCTTCTCGCGCGAGTAAAGCTATTAATGATGTACTTTCTGGAAATATTTGATATTGATATTACTCTCCAATGCCGTGCTTACTAACGTCGCTATTGTGATGAAGAATATTTTTCACATATCCAATTAAAATCTTTTTTTTTTTCAAACATAATCTATTATGGCTATGTGTGTCATTTATAAAAATAGAAGCTACTATCAAATTTATTAATATAATCAAGCATGTACATGTATGTGTATCGCTTTACGAATATAAAACATAAATATGCTTTGCGGCGTATGTCCAACCATAAGAATCTTTGCTCGAGCCGCAATATCGTAATTATAAGCCGCGTAATTAATGTGGCCATAATTAACGATCGAGCGGTCGTCTTACTTACGTACTCAAGTTCCTTTTCTTTCTGTGTTTAAGAACCCGGATACCTTTTGAGGAGGGCTTTCGCTTCGTCGACTTGGAGTGACGCACACCGGTGAGTATCCCAAATCCTATAATAGGATTATAAATTGTAAACGCGGCTGCAAGAAACGAGCGTCTCTACTTCCCTTCTCTCCTTTCCTCTTTCATTCTCTCTCGCTCGTTGCTCATTCTCTCCCTATCAGCACAATATAGCACCGCGCTTAATTCCCAAGGCGGTGTTTAAAGAGCAGCGAAACGCCGAAATTGCTGGTAATTAACGCGAGCCTCGGCTGTGCTCTCTCGCCCATTCCGGGGATCGAAATCAAATCGACCGTGGCCGCAGCCTGCCGATTTATTTCGTTCCTCCGCCAACTACGTACGCGAGATGGAATTCTGTGTCGGACGTAGACTCCATTTTCATTCGAAAATGTTCCAGTCGCTCGTAACATTAAAATACTTTGCTAAAAATTGCTATCTCTAATAAACGTGGAAAGTGCTTCAGTCCAAATTTGAAAAAAAAAAAAAACTTTGACGGCACTATAAATGCTTCCTTAGATGCTACTAGAATCTCTTACGAAAGGCGATATTCAATAAAGAAAAAATTTTCAATGTTACCATTTCTCTCTCATCCTGATTCTTCGCAAAGAGCGCCGGGAGTACCTAAAAGTGCATTATAGGAAAACATATTATGGAGACACCACGTATTCCCCGAAATATTCCCCCAACACCGCCTCGGCGCCTATGATATTGAAATTACACGTTCATGTGTGTATATGTTGCGACTGACACGCGCGCATCTATATTCATCTACACGAGCGAGAAGAGACTTACGTATATATAATACGCACACGCTCGCGAATACATTCTTTTCCACGATATCGGTCGCGTAGATCGCTCGCAAAAAGCGTTGCGCGGAACCAGACTCGTTGTCGGGATGTACGCGTTCCACCTCATATCCTGAGATACGTTATACCTCATTCCTAGCGTCACTCTCGGACTCCCGAGACCGTGTTCGTAGCTTCAAGCGGATTGAGACTTCTCGTTGGCGATGAAACCCGAAAGGGACCGCTGATGCGCGCACACACGGCCACGGAACACACTGTGCGCCGCAAGTAAGAAGGGGAGACTTCTTTCCATCGCGGTCGAATAAATATTTTTCCAGTGGAACGAAGAAGCGCGTATGTCGCTCGCGAAAGACTCGTTTTCGACGAGACTCGAGGATAATATTGGCATTGTTGAAACGACATGAGATCTTCCTTCTGCCCGGAGACATCTTTTCCGTCTTTTTCCCCGCGATGGATAGGTACGTTTGTATCTACCTAGATGTTTGTACACACTGCTGGACCACGCAGCGTCCGCTCAAGATTGGCATTGATATCCGTTTGTCGACGACACGGTGAACGTTGATCCGATTGTCAACACAAAACTCATCTATTAACAATGTTTATTCTACAAAATACACGTGTCCACTGTGTATTCATGGTTCAAACATGATTTAAAATATAAAATTATATTTTGTTAGTTATCTAATGTCTCTCGACGAAGTGTTGTGCGTGACGTTACCGATGTTTTCGGCTGTGTCGCATTTCATCATCTCGTTGCTTGACGCCGCGTCCTGTGTTCCCGTCAGCGGGCAAAATAAGCGGGGTAAAATTTTTGCGCCAACGTCGCCGCAAGTAGACTTCTTTCAGCGCACTGAATGCAAGCATTGGCGACGCGGCGGTCGTCGGGGAGGAGGGAAAAAGGGTGTCTCGGTGGAGTTAGCGCGCTTAATTGAAATCAACCTCGCGTCGCGGCGGAGAGTTCTTTGCGCCCGAGTAGACGCGCAGGACAGACGCGAAAAAAAAAAGGAAAACGGACGACGTTTCGGGAATGAATGAGAAAATGGTTTTCCGCACTGGGGAATTAATCAAGCCGCGAGCTCGGCAATAAGGACAGGCGCGGTGAATGACCGGATTAAAAATAATATTGTTAGATAATCGGAATCATTTTTCTTCTTTTCTCAAAAGCAAGCCCGGGAAAAAAAAATCCGCAAACGATTTATCTCGTTTCAGCACGCGTAGCGATCCGTATGTTATCTCTGTCGTTCACGGCGACCGAGGTAACTTTTCTTTGAAGGCGCAGTTTTCTCTCCTGGCTAAAGCTACACCGAGCATCTTATTTATTCATGCACGCTGCAGAGCTGGTTTGCGATTACCGGGAGAGACGGGGAATCGGTACGGAAAATAATTTAAAGACGAGTAATCCCTAAGCTGGCCCCTCGGCTAAGCTTTGCATACTCCGACTTCATTTAAATGCAGCTCGGCTGTTTAATTGGTTATTTACATTTTGTAGAGTGCCCCTACTCGCCTTTTCAACGATTGAAAACGGTTTTTCGCGTGTTACATATTGCGTAACGAGTACACTAGTGATATGAGCAACCGAAATGCAAATAGCCGACGCCGCTTAACGACAAGTTTGCAATTTACTGGCGGAGCGTTTACCAGTTAGCGAAATTGGGCGCTCCAAAAAGCCGATCATTCGTCGATATTATTATATCGTCGCTTTATCCGTTGATTTTACGAAGTACCGTTTTCTCTCAAAACTTGTGTGAACTTTCAGGAGCCCTTTCAGGTACTTGCACTCTTTTTCTCTGTTTTTGCTTTCCTTTTTCCTCTCTCTCTCTCTTCCCGCGTGCTCGTTCCAAAGTCCCAGCTTCCACGTTACTTCTTCTCGCCGCGTTTCCGCAAGCCGGTAATATCGGCGATATATTAAAGTCGAGCCGCATTGTATGTTCGAATATATACCAGCCGGAGGTAGAACGATCAATCGAACCCGGTCAGACGCAAAAGGCTTTCGGAACGGATATACCTGTCTCGAATGCCGCGGGAAACGGACGATTCTTTCGCGCGATGATGCGCCCTGACACCCACATCCTCGTAAATATTTTCAATCGCGTTTTCCGATCGCTGTGACATTCGCGAGATTCGATCGCGGGTTCACAACTGAGCGAATCGTCCGACTCGCCATTTTCATTCTGCAATAACGTCGTGGCGAGACATCTATGTATGTATTTCAATGTAAATTTTATATCAATCAAACGGATTTATCTCCCACCCCCTCCTCTCTTCCGTGGTACATTATCGAATAATATTGTTGCAGGACATCATTCAATACTGTCATGCGAAATCTTTTTCGCGGGTGTGTATGTGTATGTGTGCATGCGCGCACACGCACGCACACGGAATATCCGAGAAACGGAGAACGAATATCTAAGAGATATCGCGCGAGGCTTTATCGCAAGATAAACGGAAAGAAATTTTGAACTGTGCTGTCGGCGAAACGTCTGTCTGCGTTACACAGTGTGTTAAAGACGGTGTTCCCGTACTGCTTGAGTCATGTAACTCCGTCTCGCGCGCGTCGTCTGATTTACATTCTCACTTCGCCCGCAACGTCTTTCCGCATCGGCGACGTGCAGCGGCGGGCGCACAGAAAGCTGACTGTTTGCACGCGTGAACCGGCATATAAAGTGCGAACACGAACAAAACTCGCTGCATCTCCTTCACGCCGCATCCTCCACGCTGCAGCGTTTTCCGAGGGCCCATTGTGCTACACTTTTCGCTTTTCATGGTATTCATTCACCTTTCTTCCTCTTAACTGCGGTTAAGCGCGGTACGGAACACTGCGCCGTGTGATTTACAGGCGGTGATGTAACAGCATCGCGCAAACGGTTTTTTTAAAGGAGGTTTATACATTCGCGATTGATTGAAAAGAAAGAATAGGAACTTGTCGCACACCGGGGAAAGTAGACTTTTCGGGTTATTGAAGGATAATGCGAAAAGCGCGAATATCCGGCCGTCTTGATCTCGCATGATATACGAGTGCAACCTTATATACACGCGCTGTACACGCATATAGTACTACTAACGTACAAAGTATATGCTTATATTCCCGGCACGCCTCGTGCCTTTTGCACGGACAGGAAAAATAAAAACAGTAAGGACTCTTTTTCCAGCAAAATGCATCAAGCTGTACACACGTGATTCACTTACCGCTTTTCATTGCCATTGATGTCTCAATATTGAAAAGAGGCGCGAGACTAAAATAATGATGACAGGATTGAATAAATCTCTCATTTTCCATTGAATCCAGATCTCTTCCTTAGAACTGACCTTTCATATACATATATAATTTTCTCACAGAAATGACAGTGATTCGTTTTACGATTTACATGTTTCTCTTGGCGAGGGGTTTCTCTCCGCGTTCTTAAAATCCTGTCGTCCTTATTCCAATATCGCGCCGTTCGCAAGCTTCCATTCGAAAATCGGCGGATGCGCCGATGAAAATCTCAGGAGTCGAATATAGTCGATATTGTCAAAGGCGCGGAGGGTATGCAAGCTTCCTGGCACTTACCCCGCAACGTTACGGTCTCCGCGGGGATGGGGTACAAGATTGGTCCGGATGGCAGGCGCGTGAAAGTCGATAGATTCGAGTATAGACGCATTCCGCGCGATATAGTGCGCGATATAGCTATAGGGTGCCGGCTACGGGGGGAGGGTAAAAGTGCGGGGGAAAGATGAATGCGCGGGCTCGTGTGCAACGTCAGACGGGGCTAAGAAAGCGAAGGAATGCGAGAGCAAAGGAAAATGGGAGAGGGAAAAGAGAGAAGGAAAGAAGTAAGCACGAATATTCCACGACGGAGTTTATTCGCCATTTTATGCATTCGCGACGTGCACTTTTATGCATTCACTTTTACGGGCTGGAAAGCGACTTCTTACTCCTGAAAGTATGGGAAGGAAGGGGAGGGGCAACAGGGATGCGAAGGCGACAGAACTGGAACGAAAGATGCCATGGTGAAAGATGGGATGGCGAACTTAGCTTTGGTCTTTTGTTTCTTATTTCTTCCTTTCGTTTCTATCATTCACTCATAGAATAGTGAGACAGTCAATGAATAGGCACCGATGAATGAACATTTCAATCAAATGCTCACCTCTGTGTTGTTTCGTATAATACAATTATATATTTGTTAAAAGTATAAACAGACGTATGCGACAAATAATTTTATTAATAGTTTAATTATCATATAATCATTTCTCGATTAAAATAACTTTTATTTAGAAGAAGAATTATCCAAGTGCTCTTAATCACTGTTGGATATTGCCGACGCGAGGATTAAACACTTTTTGTGCCAATCAGCAGCCTCGAGCAAAGAATCGTTCCTTTTATTCGCGTTTTCTCATTAAATGCGAATAAATAGAGCCGAGACAAAAAAAGGAACTTTATTAAATGCGGAATTGGGCCGGATTGGAGGATCGGGCAAATAATAAAATGAATCGATCGCTTGGGTCGTGAGGGTGTGTCGTGAGGGAAGGAAAAAGTCACGAAACATTCGGTACCTAATCGATCAGGTTGCTCCAATATCGTGGATACGAGCTGAGTCCGCGGCAGGGTCATTAAAAGCCGACCCCTCGAATGATTGTTAGCTGAAATTTATTGCTTTGCATGACGCGCGCTGAATTCGAAATTTCGCCGAGGGGTTCGCGGCAAACGCCGTGCGTAAAAACGTGAAGGTTCCTTTATATAAATTCCCGCGTGTTCCCGGGAAGATGCCACTTATAGCAAGGTTAACGTAATCGTCATTGCCTTCGGAAAAGTTGTTATCTCGATATACCGTGGAGGAAAAAGTAAGGAGACAATGAGATGGCTTTTATTTTATAAGAGTAGCACGTTACAGACGTAATTGCGCTCTCACGGTCAGCAGGAAGGCCGAGCTTGATGCAACGCCTTTATTGTTCCCTTTCCTTTGAGGCAGGGATATAAGGTTACTTTTACTAGTTGCGCGAGATCCCCAGGTGTATCGCGTACTGGAACGTGTATGTATTGACATAGATCGTGACCACTTCCGGTATCAAAGTATGGTTTCTCCTTGTCGTGTTGGCGTTTGCGCTTCACCTTCGCTTTTGTAGTCATCGTGTTTCAACCGAAGACCCACAAGTGTCCTCCAAGTAGATATTCTCTTACGCGAGTGACATCGACAAGAAGCTCCAGGGAATGAAAAAGACACTGCTTATGGACGTAACAAAAGTGCACTTTTATAATTTCGTTTGCCGTGTTAGCAGAAGAGAAAGCGTTTCTATGAAAACTACATCCTGTTCGATAAAAATAGGTCGTTCTACTTGAACCCAATAGATACAATTTTATGCAATATAACGGGAACAAGTAACGATAGATAACGGCAAGATTTACATTTTTATTACGGGGATTTTGATATCGTTCGAAGAGGCAAATCGCAATCTCGGATGCGGCTCGTAGCTGCCCGATTAAAATCACATAAGGACGCGCGATCGTGTTTTTAACCGACGGCGCTCGTTACGGTTCAGCGTCAATCGAACGGAAGTATAAAAGAGGGTTTCGCGAGGAATAGAGCTTTTTCTTTCTCTTTCTCTCTTTTTCTTCGCGTTGATTTTCACGTTGGTACTGGACAGACTCGAAAGTGAGAAACTGTGGGAAAGAGAAAAGGAGAAAATAAGAGGGTGGAGGGTAGGTGCGCCGAACGACCGGATGGATGGAAGAAAAAGAGGAAGTAACACGTGCAGAACGATCGGCGGAGAGAGTTCGCGCTTGCGATTCTCGCACGTTACTGCGGACGCACCGATTCGAGTCCGGTCGACTGATTCTTCCTTCTCTCCTCGTCGTATCACGGGCGGAGGGAATTTTCTATCGCAACGGATGTGCGGGGAAATGACGTGGAAAATCGGAAGGAATGCCCCATCGGCCCATTGCACCGCTTTTTTCCCTTCTCTATCCTCTCTATCTTTCTGGCTTTCATTCTAACTTTCTACAGCTTCATTATGCATGTCGCTATTATCATTATATCGCTATTATAACTTGGAATTATAGAGTCCGAATATATAATATTGTTTATATCTATATTACCATTTTCTATATTGCAATTTTTTTAAATATTTTATATATTTAAATGTTGTGTCTTTTCTTTTTTAATGTATTAATTTGATTTGCATAGATATTGAATAGTAAACGCGTGTGAGCGCGAGATATTTATATAGAAAGCCAGAAATTATTCATACATGGAATAAAATTACGATACATTTCGAAATTTTATTACTTGTAATCAATTTAAAGTTGCGTTATATAAAAGTAAAAAGTTTTTATATATAGTAAGATATTTTTTAGCAATTAAAATGATCCAACTACTAGAAGATATAAATTTAAATATTTTCTTTTATATTTAAACACAATCTATCTTCTTTTATATTTTATATAAAGACTATGATATATATATATTCAGCATCTATGTCTTCATTTTTCTCGTTCGACTTTTCTTCCAATGATTTTTATTTTTACTCTCTACTACTCGTGACCCGCACTCGTTAACGATGAGAATTGCTCGCTTCTTTGCGGTCGACTATTATCCTGACTGGTCAGCGTCACGGATGCACTCACGAAAGTGAATGTACGTATGTGTGTTTCCAGGTAAGGCTAGTTTCTCGGTTCATTTCTTATATCTCGCGTAGCTAAATTTCTGTCATTATGTTATTTCCATTGTGTCTTAACATGAAGTAACGTATTAAAATTATGGTTATTAAATGTTATTATATATTACAATGTATTATATATTATTATATATAAAATGACGAAGTAAATGTGACTTAATAATTACTTAATATTACTTAAGGATAAGATGTTATCAAATTTATTTAAAATCGTTCCTTCAACAATTGCGGTATGAAATCCGTTCGAAATACTACGTGGTAAGGGGAGAAAGAGAAATAGTCTTGGCGACAAAATCGGGTTGGGGGTGTACGAGAAGCTTTCGAGAAAGAAACAAATGGCACCTTCGTGGCTCAATCTATCGGCTCATTTGAATAAGTCGAACGTCGGATGCATTCCTGCCGTCACTTCTTCCTCTCTCTCTCTCTCTGTCTCTCTCTCTCTCTCTCCCCCACTCTTTTTTTCTCCTCGCTTCCCGTCTTCGTCTGTCTCGCATTCGCCATCTTCATCGTCCCCGAAGGTTCTGTTCACCCCGTTGTCCTCCACAAGGGCTGTCTCCGATCTCCGATAGTGGTAGTAGCGTCGACGTCTTTGCACAGTACTTTAAACGTCTCCTGATGGAAATCGCTATTATGCCGTCGGTTTTACCCCCTTCCGCGAGTCAATTCTTTCGAAAAGCTTGATTCTCGATAGTTGCGGCTCTTCGCCTTGCTTTCATTGGTCACCGATGTATTCTATTGAGATACAAGATATAAAGCGATAGGCATGTCGATAATAATTAAATTATACAAGTTTAATTCCTAGACGTCTTATTTTTTTATCCATTTTCAATCAGTTTCGCCAACAACAAATATCTGTTTCAAAAATTAATAAGAATATTATTCTCTCTACCTTTTCGAATTAAAAAAAGCAAATAGCTTAAATCTATAAATATCTTTTGGCTATCATCGCGATTAATGCGAGAAAACCCCAACTACTTTATGAATTTCCTCCGAAATACTTTGTATCGATAATTTTTCTAGCATTATATTGTTGTGTCCGGTAGATTTAAGTGCTTCTCGGTTCGTTAATCCTTTTCCGTTTTTCATAGGAAAGCACACGCGCGTATTCTCATCCCTCCCTTTATTGCCCGTTTTACGCGCGCGAGATTTTACGGTAGAAGTAGCTTCGGCTAGATACGAGATTTAGGAAACGGATTTTGGATGACGACGAGGCGGAGGCGGAAGTAATGTCGAGGAGGCGGGCGGAAGCTTTTCGAAAGTTTCCATCGAGATTTTGTGTCGACTTCCTCGCGGAGCGTTCACAGCCCACGATGGGATCTTCCACGCGAAGAAAACACGTGGCTGCATCGAGTTTTCGTCCGTTGGGAATAGAATTTTTCTCGGCTCTTCGATATATCACATCTTGAAGTTTCGGCAAGTTCGGAATGCTTCACAAGGGAGTTCTGGAGAAATCGGAGAAATCATGTATTGCGATGAGGGGCTAGCTCCCTCTCGTACGTGTAAGATCATCGTGGACTCGATGGCTATTATCGTTGTTGGAATACTTTTTTTGTAACAAATGTAAATTTTCTCAGAAGAATCTTTGCATGACATTTGCATTGCGCACAAAATTTGCATTGCAATGCTGAAAAATTATTAGGACAATATTTATTTTATCTATAATTACGTGACATTATATTAAAATAATGATAAATAAAATTCTCTCTCAAAAATTCTGAAATAGAATGACCACAAGATTTAAATGACGAGAATGAAATTATTTTTTTAATTAAACGAGATGCAGTAAATAAATTGTTTTGAGGTAAGATAAAAGTGTCGCTGATAACAGGCGGATTTCGATCTTAATTCGAAATTTTGATCGCGATGCTCGATATGTATGCAACGAATAAACGATAAAGCACTCCTGGGTGTCTCCGGGTGGATTTCACGACGAAGTCAGTCACGTTGCAGCCGCGTCCGTTCGCGTCGGAAAATAAGTATCCGCTTCGTATTACCGGGGACCCCCCGGGAATTGTAAAACGGAAGGCGGGTCGCGATAATTCTGTAGGTGTCGAGAGAGGATTCCGTGCTCGCGACGAAATGGCATATTGGCCGCGTGCCCATGTGTATCCTCAGCGCGAATCGACGCGGCTCGAACTGTCGCGAAAGAAAAGACCTGGACGCCGCTCCTTCTCGCACGCGTTCGATACGCATTTTTCCTCCAGACTGATTTTTCGTAATCGAAAAATTTATACGAGATGATCCCATTAAACTCGATTTTCTTTACTGATAACAGACGTTATCGTTGATTCGACACGAATGAAGAAGAATCACAAAAGAATGAGCTGTGAAAAAAAGTTGGAAATATAGTTTTGGCAGTCTTCGACGAACAATTTTATCATGAGCCAGCCAGATTGTATAAAATTCATTATAGAACCTACAGGTAAAAGCCATTAAATAGTGTCAAAACGAGAATGAGAAATGACACTTTTAGCAACGTTTTAATCCTTCCCGGACGGATCAACTCTTTCCCACTCGCCTCTTCCCTTCACGAAACTCCGCTCTTCCTCCGCCGTGACGCGATGAGCTTCGGGCATTGTTAAGTTTTCCAGCCCTCTTCCCATTTGCTCGTCAACTCCTGTAGAGGTGGCCAGCGCCTCGAATGGTTTCTGCTTTGTCTTTCGCGGCCAAACATGTAGTGTCAAGCGGCCCACCACCAGTCTCGGCTTTGCTCTTCTCGCGCTCTAATTGCACCGCTTTAGCTCGGTTTATCTTGATGTAACTGTTTCCAAATTCTACTTCCCTGTCTGTCCTACTGGCTTAACACATTGGACATTGTCCCGTAGAATTAAACGTTGGTAGATTACACCAAAAGGTGAAAAAATATGTAAATGGGTGTATCGAAAAAAATATCTCAAAATCTGATTTTACACCTTTTAAAACACCTTATACTTCAAATAAATACATATATAAACACGTATATAAAACTAATACGAGTTATTTAATTTTCGAGTATCTGTTAATTTTTTCGCATTTTTTTTTCATTCAATACTTGCATTATCGATTTCTTTTCTTTTATTTCAACTTTTATTTTAACGCAACCGGTATGAACTGTGTCACATGTTATATAATGCATCATCGATAATTTTGATTTATCGACGAACGTTTCTGCATTGCATCGGCATGTAAATTGTGATAAAATCATTTTTTTTCTACGCTTGCGATATGGCAGACTTTCAAAATTGACGATTTATTTTAATCAAGACACGTTGGTGAATATTAATTAAGGAAAAAGTGGAAAAATGAGGGAATCCCTCGACAGCGATGGTGTTTCAATTTATCCGTTTAATTGAAAAGTGAACAATTTACGTATACTTTCATGTGAGCATGTTATTTTATTAGTCCATAAAGCGAACGATAAAAAATTTTACGTAGATATTTTTTGAAAATGACAGCATCAGCACACGCGAACAAATTTCTCTCTTCTCTTTCTCTCTCTCTCTCTCTCTCTCTTTCTCGTGCGCGATAATTGTATTAAAATAAAATGACCGGAATTTTGACGCGTTTATTTTCACAAAACCTTTTATTTTTTTCACAATGAAAAAAATATAATTACTTGATTTTTTTTATTTAACGATTTCGTTATTATATATCTGAATTAAAATAAAAATGCAATTTTCTAGACAAGTAATTGAACGAAATGCGAAAAAAATATCTGTTTACATCAGTCGGCGATTGAAGCCTCGCCATCGATTGACGCTCAAACTCGATACCCCGTTCTCTTTTCGCCTTTCACGTCACGTCGTGTTTAGGAGGGATGGAGAAACAAGAGACGATGGCACTTCTTCTCTCCTCTTCTTCTTCTCGTTGTCTTCTGCATGTGTCTTGTATGAGAAGGCGGTGGTGACACGTATTTTATTTTATAGAAAGTATGGTCAACACATACACAACGCTTCTGTTGCGAGCGAAAAAGAGGACGCTGGTAGGGTTGGGTTGATGGCTCTGGTACTTCGAGCGCCAGCATCGACAAGGGGCCGGCACTCTCTTGAGCATCGTTATTCACAACTATTCCCGACTAGTTCGAGGTACGAGAATGCAGGTTGGTCAGCCCCGAGCTACGACTCTGTTCTATTATTCAACCGCCCTCGAAGAGGTTGGACCTGTGATGGATGGACAGATGGAGATAGAAAAAGAAAAGAACAGAGAAAAAAAAATAGTGATTCTTTCGATGTCATCGCAAAAGTCTCCCATGCTCCTTGCGCTTCGGTCGTCTTTCATTTCGCAATCCACTCGCGAGCATTCGCGTGCGAGTAGACGCGATTGAGAAATATATACTACGAAAAGCTCGTGGGACATCATCTGGTCTTTTCTCCTCAATCCATCGTGGAAATATCTGATGGTATAAGGATATCATCTTGTAAATTGTTACAAAAATAAAGTATTATTCAATTCCATGCATCGGTACATGCCGATTTCGCAAATGTTTTCCCATCGTCGAATAAATTCTCTCGGGGCTCCGCCTTTGACTCCAGCTTGAGCAACAATGCAATGACATGTCTCAATGTCTCGTACCCGATAGAGACTCGACCGAGAGACTCGGCCGCATGCCGAAGACAACAATTTCGAATGTGTCGCGTGTTTTCAGTCACATATTTCAGTCAGCGCGACAGCGAGCACGTAGCGTAAAATGCGTCACGGTCAGCGAGCGCCTCTACGAACGTCGCTGACGCCGTATACTCGTAGAGGGTGGTCGGTGGTTAAGGGTAGAAGTGATATATACACGCGCGACCATTGCTACTGTACATTCCGTCGGAAGTTACATGGTTTCATGGTGAAATACCGAGACTCGGAACACTCCTCTCTCCCTTTCCCTCCCTCTCTCCTCCTTCCTTTCATCTCGCTTTCTGTCTTCCATTCCTACCTTTTTTTTATTGGTCTCGGCCTCTCCACTTCTGCTTATTCTACTTTCCTCTTTCTACTTCTTCCTTCTCGCTTTATATTATTTCATTTCTTCCTTTCACATTGTCCAGTCTATCTCCATCCTTCTTCGCTGTTCTCTCTTTGTCTCTTTCGCATGTGATATCGTCTCTTTCTTCGACTGGACGAAGATAATGTCCGCGCGACCTTTGCCTCTGGCACGACCCTTTCGTTTTCCAGCGTACCATCGCGTGACAGCCCATTGCGCCTTCTTGTTTCGTGAAACGAACAAGGCCCGCACGGATGGAATTTTATGTACGTTCGTAAAAATACGACGACGCCGGGGATGAACTTGGATTATGGAAATGCTCGTAGCGATTCTCTTTTTTTTTCCCCTCCGTGCATCGAAAGAGCCACCGACATTAACGAACCCGCGTCGGAACGTGTTTTTACTTGATCTGGATTTAACGCGAAACAAGAGCAGCTCCCGTCTCGTTCGTTAATCGGTTTTCGACATGTCTCGGCGTTATCCTGTGAAATATTTGCAGTAGCGTTGCATATTAAAGAAGAGGACGATAGAGGATTACATTTACATTAAGAAATCACATAATACTAAAAGAGATCGTATTTTCAGCGCAGCGCTATAAATCTCAACGATACATCTTTTAACATATCGCTATTTATTCAGCACATTTGCCACCGAATTTTTTTTTTTCAAACGAAATAGCATCGCATGTACTGAATGTTTCATCGATTCTACAACTAAACAAATAAAAGCGACGAATAGCGAGCTAAAATGTTACATCGTTCAGGAACGTTACGCAATATGTGACTAACGGACAATTTTATAACCGCGATATTATGGTAAAAATCTCTAATAGAACTGAAATGTATACATAGGTATTCAGGGCTGAGATAGGCTACGGACTGTCCTATATGTTGCGTTTTGTGCCGTGATACACACGTGATACGCAAACCGAAACGCGCGAGCGGCGCGGCGCGGCTTCCCATAGAATTTAATTTAATCTTTCTCATTCGGTCAGTGTCAGCGGATATCGGCTCGCGCGCATCGACCATTCGTTCAGTTTGATCGACGTCAGTTAATTCAGACGAATGGATCGATCGCGTGCGCGCAAGCCTGCACCGTCGTGACAAGATCGTAAGAGGAGGGTGGGGAGGGGTGCACGCGCACCGTGCATACAGATTTTGCGAGGGTACTTGCAACGCGCTCGCGTGCAAGCTCGCCGGGCAAGCTCTTGCCACATTTGCATAACCGAAGTTTCCAGTTCCGTTGAACTAATCAATGCCGCCTCTTGCATCTTCAATTCTGTTCCCGTCTCGTACCATTTCTTCCTGGCGTTTTTTAAGGTTCTGAAATTTCGACCGGAGAGAGACGATTTCATTATCTTGCCGAGAAGCCTGTGATTCACCATTGATCGATCATCAGCCGTTCGCTGGCACGCCGAATTTCGATTCTCGTTATCGAGAGGAAAACGCCAATGGGCCAGGATCCAAATTATTATCTGTAAAATTATACCCCCGAGGTATACAGTCCCCGCATGTCTGGCAATAATTTTCAGAGTGCAATTTTACGCGTAATATTTTGCGTAAAATGTCTGTCGCACGCGACGATACGACGTGCCCGTAAATCTCGCCTTCTTTATCGCCGAAAGCGGATTTAAGGATACATCGAGGCGTTCCGTGCGGTAAGCGTAATGCCGGGCATTAAACGTAACGGGCGCTTTTGTAATAAAGATAATAGAGAACAAGCAGGTGAGGTCAGGGGAAACATCAGCGTACCCAGGGCGGCGCTTTCTTTCTCGTTCGTTCCTTCTGCGAGATTGGAGTACGCAATGCTGAGAAAGGGTTGAAAGAAATGCGACTAGCAGCAGATACTAGCACATGCTTCGCACCATCTGAGAGTACGTGGCTTGGTTATTGCGTGCGATGCTCTAAAACCGTACAGAGAGCTCTCCGTTCTTTTCGTATAAAGTGGATCGCGTATGAGTCAAGCCCTTGTACGCCGGGACGGGACACAATATCGGATGAGGTTGATTGCATGCGTGCCTCGTGCGGGCGTCAGTCGGTTTTACCACCGTGCGAGTATCGTATCGTCGGCAAGCGCGTTCGAACGTCGTAATTGGAAAACTTTGGGATTATTTTCCGACAGCCTTCTCCTCCCCCGCATGATTTAGCCGGATTAATAAGCGCGGCGTTATCGTTGTCCCGGGTTTCTTTAATACTTTTATATCTCTGGAGGGCGTGTTCATTTCGCACTCAGATCAGAACGTTTTATCGCTCGGGCACAAGGGCCAACGACCTGTGGCCTGGAATTTATAAGGGGGTTCAAGCACCGAAAATGTATCTGATATTTCGCGGAAGCTGTATAATATTAACCTCGCTATAAGATACGTCGTGATGTATGGCCTGCCTTGCGTCTTTCTTTCTCACGTTCACGAGGATACAGTTACTTGCTATATTTATATGGAAGATAAAGAACAAACTTTTATATCTTTTGCCCGCGAGGGTGTCTTACTTTGATAATAAGTAACCCTCTCTCCGCCGGTGTTTCGTGCATTTTTACTTAATCTCTTGTACGTGTGCTCTACATACATTAATACGGAGAATATGTGTGTATATGTATATGTATATTAATAAGCAAGCAATATCTTTTATATTAATCTTATAAGAGAAGGTTAGTGATCTCTTCCGAGAGTTTTATTTATCTAGAAGACAGCCGTCGAAGAAGCTTAAATAGTTTATCGGTCGCTATTATTAGTGCGAGATTATGTTGCCCGTGTGAACTTCACGAGCGGGTTAGTGTTAGGTTCTCATAAATGATAATGTACGAGCGGCGCGTACGAGGGAAAAAGACCTCTTGAATTACTTCCAAGCGGCTTATGCGAAGTAGTTTTTTATATTTTTTAACGCGTATGTCGATTCGACCGTGTCGTTTCCTTATAGTCTAGCTCATCAAGCGTGCTATGACCACAGTCGTTGAATTTGCATATAAGTTGGTTTTCAGGCTTTCTCTTGTAGGTGGGACTACGTCCTGCCGTACGTGTTAGAGCGATGGCTTATGGAAAATGGCCCGTTTGTACCATCG
Organism: Tetramorium alpestre; assembly: GCA_021460005.1. NCBI lineage: Eukaryota > Metazoa > Arthropoda > Insecta > Hymenoptera > Formicidae > Tetramorium > Tetramorium alpestre. The sequence goes on along the minus strand of JAJVSH010000087.1, from coordinate 201,780 downwards.
GCGAACCTTGATAATGTCCTCTACAGTGTATTAATAGAATCGTCTTATGAGCGAAATTCTAATCGAGACTTTAGTCTGGAACACCTTTCATGATATTCTTCTTGTTAGGTATTATAGAAACTTTTAAGAAATTGTAAAAGATTTGACAATGAATCAATCACTTTCGCATATAAAATCATTTTCGTTTCAAGTTTGTCCCCAGATTTGATCAAAATCTTATAAAATTGGTAGTATACGCTTTACACGAGAAGCAACTTGAAGATTCTGTCGTAGAATGAACACATCATTGCGCGTATCTATGTAATAATTACTAAGCGGGATTGCGTACTGTAAGTGGATTAATTGCCAAATTAACTTGCGAAATCTCAAAGTTATATTATACTTAAACTGCGCGGCAAGTTTAAGCTGGAACTTGCGATGACGTCGACTTGGCTTAAAACTCTTCGTAAACCGGTTATCCTTTAGGCGAAATGCATGTTATACATTATGATAAGTAGAGTTAAGCGAAAACCATCACATATTGTAGCAACTTGGTAATCCAGCGTCTAAGATAGCATTTGCACGAAACGTTCTCGCATGAAACGCGGTTTGCTTTCGCGGCGGCGCGGCTGCGTGGCGGACCCCTTTTTTACTCGACTCACTTTTTGCTCGGTATACGCTAATTCGACTTTACGCGCGAAATATTGACGTGAACGACGTGAATGACGTAACCGCAATATGGAAACTACCGCGGTCAAAAATTCAATAGCTCTGTCTGGCTGCGCGTTATAAGATAAAATCGATACAACGGCATGGCATCTCTGTTGCACGGAGAGATGAAAGAAAATAATATCCCGCCCGCACAAGCGCGCGCTCGGGCACAAGATTCTCTTTTATACACAAATTCCTTTCTCCCGGAAGCGTATCCGCGAGCACGCGAAAGTTTGCTATGCGATAAGTTTAACGTTTGAGAATGAATGCCAAGTCCGAGCGATCGGTCAAGTCAATCACTGTTTTCTTAGCGAGCCAATTGTGCCGAGTGCCAAGAATATTCAAGCGATTTCATAAAACGATTATATTGCACATAAATCATTTGTTACGTCGAAGTAGCAATTAATAGAGAAATCTATGTATTTTATTAATATTGAAATAGATATTGAACTTTAATTACCGTCATTGAACTCTGTCCCAATTAAATTATGTTCACAAGATTGATATAAATGCGGGATAATTATGCCGTTTAATAATAATTACATCAAGACAAATAAATTAAATCTGGCTAAATCATCGCCGGCTGAAAGCAAAGAAGTGAGAAACTAATTGGATACATCGGAATACATATAAAGCGGGCACATAAAATATCTTCGGTCAATCTGTCGAATCCGTGATCGCAGTTACGTAATTTCGCGTCGAATAAATCCCCTTAAAAGTCAAGGCATCCTTTTTCAGTCTCTCGCGCTGCAGCAGCCCCGGGATGCGGGGCGGCAAATCGGAACGATTTGTAATATCGCGAAAGCGAGCTGCGTTGGCTGGAGGACGATCGTAAAGCTTACGACGTCCATCGGACTCGAATGGAAGCGGGGCGTTTTGCGATATCGTAAAGCCGGGATGAGAGAGAAGAGCCGGAGCGTAGTGGTAGGCGCGCGCGCGGGCTTCTATCTCGCTCGCCGTGTCCACTCGGCATGGTGGCACTCGTCCCTGGAAACACGGCATTAAAATTCGTACACGATCATGAGGGCAGTTGTGTGGCGGGCGATATAACCCGAGATACCGTCGCCGCAGCTTATGGAATTCGGCACGATCGGGCCATTAAAATCCCTCGAGGGAGAGCTCTCGTCCGTGTTCCTTTAACGTCCGCGCTCGTGTTCCATCTCGTGTTCCGGCGAGGATCCGTGTCCGGTTCACCTGCGAGAAACGCGCCGACACGCGTGTATCCGTGTACCGACGCTCGCACACACACACACACACACACAAACACACGTGCACATACGCCGCGCTCGCACGTCCCGCGGGGAATTATCGGGTGCCCAGGCGTCGATCTGTGCCACCAATCATGATCATCCGATGCGATACCGTGATCGATGGCGTGTCTATTCTCTACGCATTGCGCAGAAATCAAGTTATATCCACTGAGATGAAGAACGCGTCCGGCAAATCGTAACTTTTATGTAACGCGCCTCGCGCTACAGATACGTCAATCATACCTAACTGCACGTAGGTGTTAATAGCTCATTTGAAATATCTCTTATTAACAGATATACAACAGCTTGCTCGTACATATTCCGTTCGATATGTATTTCAGCGATCGGTGAAATTCGTTATATTCGTAACTGACGTATATGACTGCTGTTATTTTGATATCCATTCAGAGTACCGAAATAAATTCCATTTTTTTTCATTTGTTATCTTCTTTTTTTATTTTAATAAACGGCAATTAAAATATTCACATAAAATCAAGATACATTTTAACAAGATTTGCGTGAAAATCGTTGCTTCACGTAGGATAGAAAGCCCCGAGATTCTTGCGTATAAAACTGTAATGACTGCTTTCAAGAAACGTACGTTATTCTGTTATTTTGACGGAAAGGAGTCTCGTGTATGTAATGAAGCAAATTGACGGTACTCTTTGAAACACACATTCCTCGTACGCGGTGCGTAAAGCTACATTCATCTCAAAATAAATCGCAATTACTCGAAAGAGACGGGAATGCGCTTCGGTGAAAACTCCCCCTTCCAAAAATCCATCCACCGAAATGTATGCAATCCCGCGAAATGAACTGGTCTCCTCTTTCGCTTCGTCACTAGTCGCATCTTTTGTAGCGCGATGCAATTATCGTGTTAGCCAAAGCGAAGATCAAAGATGCAGATTCCTGGGATCTCATCATCATGAGAGCGCAGGTTTTCACTATCCGTCACTCTTTTTCCATTACTCGTAATCTCCTCGGGTTTCGTGCTTCGCGTGTGCGCGAACACGATCGAATTATTCCTGAAAAGTAGTGCATTGCCATAACTCTATCTCTCTCTCTCTCCTTTTTCTCTTTCGTACTATTTTATATTTTCACCTCTGACCTTTTGCGAACATGCCACGAACATCAGAATTTATATACAGCAATGTAAAGGGTGGGAGAAACTCCGATTCGATATTTAAAGTATAGACTTGCAGGCGAGTTATTATGGTATCAAATTTTCTTCCGTCTCGTGAGAATATTGTCGACACACACGTCCAATGATTTTACAGTTCTCTCTCACTCTTCTACAATAGCATGCGATAATATTTCAACACTCTAGGCTCTTCTTAAATAGAATACAAAATTGCAGCGCATCAAGATGCGCTCAAATATTAAAAAAAATTTTTCAAAGCATTCGTGCAAAGGTGAATATATATTATTGTCAGGAGCTGGATGCATTATAAAGATTCATTGTCAAAGAGACTTGTGTATCGCTTAGGTAAAGCCGTTATATAGGCCACGTATTGGAGTACTCGTACCAACAACGAGCGGGCAGAGACGGGAGATCGGAGGCGGAAAGAAATGATCGTAAAAGAGGATGGGCGATGAGTTACGGGCGGCAACGTCGATTAATAAAGGGGTTGAAACGCAGCTGGAGCCTTGACTGCCGCATGACCACCGCGCTGCGGAAGCCGAATAAACGTTAATTCATTCGCCCACCGCGGCCGCCGCAAAACCGGTGGCTGCACACGTATTGTGCTTTTACGCGCCCGACGCTTTTATCGCTTGGCCGTACCGTTTCTTTTACGAAGATTACTCCCCTGAATCATGGGGAACGGAGAGCCCGCCTCTCTTTATTGCCATCACGCGCGCCACGGCTACCCCGACTCGATCTCGCCCTATCAGTTCCATCGTCCTTTTGCGCAAATACGTCGACGACTTCCTATTCCAGTTTCGTGAATCGAGCTCGGTGAATTGATACGATAAACGCTGCAGCAGAATCTCGGTTCATTAAGACAAGCTATGTTTGATTCGTGTTTCGATCCAGTCCAATTTGAATGGCACACGATAAAGTGATTTATAGTATTACATTACTTTTCGTATTACGAGTATGTAACATCGCATTTATTTAATTCTATAATCTTCTCTGTCCATCTGTTATTAATTGCAGTATATAATCGCATATTGTAGATTTTTACTGAATTTATTTTTAATCATAAAATACTCTTTACAATCGAAATGTAATCGTTGACCACGTCGTAAGATCAAAAATAGAAAATAGTATCTTCGGAACCGTACATTTTTGATCCGATGATCGTGGATTGTCACTATTGCTGCGCGAAAGAGCGATTGCAATAGTTCTCGTTCCAAAGACTTTGCCGCGCCGCGTTTTGATACCTCGGATCTTGCTAAGTCTCTACGCCGAGCTGCATCGATCAAACAATCCATCGAACTTCCATCGCTATCTGATTATCTCGACTCCCCGACGTCAAGTAAGCAGATATATCCTCTGCACGGAGGATCGTCTTTCCATCGAATAAAGTATCTCGCTGCTTCTAGTTTCACGCCGGATCGGTCTTTGCTTTAGATGATATTGAGGAGGCCAAACTATGTACTCAGTATTAAAAGTATGCAATATTGGATTTCACATCCTGTTCCTAAATCCTCCACTTTGGTTTAACGGCGACGGCACCCTTCCCTTGCCTGGAAGCGGAGACTTTACATTATTACGTAATACGCGCTGTTTTTCTTACATATAAAATTAAAAAAAAAAAATTGGTAATTTTCAATTTTTAAGGCCTTCGAATTTAATTTTACTTGTCAATTAAATTATTAAAATAATCATTGTTCGTGGCTAATATGAAAAGTATTGAAAAGTTATCGACGCAAATAATAGTCGCGTCTATCAGTTTAGAAAGCTCGTTTACATCTTTGTTAACGTTATTGCAGTTACGAAAAACGATAACGATATTGCAACAACGTTATTGTTGCAGCGCTGTCATAAAGGTTACCTTGTTTCTCAATTGATTTTTGAACGTTCATATTTATTGAGGTTTTTCCATTTATTTTGACAGTTTATTTTGCCACTTTTCTATGCGGTTTCCAATAGTTTTTCCAACATTCAATAATTCGTATAAGCAAGAGAACTTGTTATATTTAGTTTCATTTAACAATCCATTTGCATCCAAAAATATTACTTTCTTCCGAATATTAATAACTTACAAAATTTCTACAAAACATGTTTGTTCTCTTACGCTTACGATTAGCAGGACATTGGTAAAATCTCAAATTCAACATTTCTTTCAAATCTTTTCTTTTTTAATTTTAGCAACAGTCTCGTATCATTTTTTGAAAACGCAGTCTAAAAAAGGAGAAAGAGAGAGCCTGTCGTTGTTTAGTTTTTGCATTTCTGAAAAGTTTAAAGAGAATAAACTGAGAGGAATGGTCTGAGAAGTTCGCGTAGATTAATCAGAAACACCTCTCGAGATCCGCGTCGGCTTGCTCACCGTTCTCTCGGGCTGATGGTAGAGCCCATCCTTCGACAATGCTGGCGTGCTTTGTATCCGCTGTTGCTTTGTTTAATGGCTGATGAGATGGAACCTATGGAAAGCGCGTCTACTTTTCGACGTATTGCGATAGGTACGTTTGTCTCTGCCGAACGAAGGGATGCGCAATCGTTAGAGCGAATTCCAAGAGTCCCGTCGAGCGAAGAGGACATATTGTTTTCGCCTCGAAATCGGATAGATTCGAAAGACTGCATGCGAAGTCTTTCCCTCTCTCCCCGTCTCTGCCTCCTTCTCTTCTCTTGGAATTCCTCTCAAACATCCTGTGAGATTACATTGCAGAGAGGACAATGTAACAGCGCTGTAACTGAGATAAGCGCGGACGCAAAGACCGTAATACCGGCTCACGTTGCACAGCAGCTTCTGGTCCTGATGCGCTCCGGCGCTTGCGGTCTCAATGCCTCGAATCTACGGACTCGACTCCACGATTGAGACGTCCAAAAGGGCGACGATCCGTTCGCGCGCGCGGCGTCGATTGATCGAACGGGGCACGCGCGCGCAAATTCCTAGCTCCGGTTCTCGTGTGCGCGAAGAACGAACAAAGCTCACCGTTGGGAAGTAGAACGTCGTACATCTTCGTCTAAACACACGCTTCGTGGAACGTGATCCTTGACCGTAACAAAATGGGAAAGTCCGAGTGAGAATCGTGGGCGCTCGGTGTAATCGAGAATCGAGAATCACTTCGGGTGACCATAAGATCCGCAACTATCCTTTGACCCTCGTACCGTCGGAGAACGGGGCACGAGTGCTCCTGCGGGAGTTTTCGGAAAATAAAAGTGTCTATCGGGAAAGACGGCGGATAAGAGAAAATAAAATTGAAGGAAGTAAAAGAGGGAGAGAGTAGGGAAAATCATGGACGAAAGATGGAAATACGTGCAATTTTTGTTCACGTATGTGTACCGGGTGATGTTTAACTTTGTTAAAAAAAGAGAGAACATTATTTGTCACGGTAGCCGATCTGTCGCGTTTTACGTCAGCGACATTAATTTTAGTACTGGCATCGGGCTTTTTTTATCGACTCATTCTGCGAGACGCTCGTCCACTCAATACGACGAGATATTGCGGGAACCCCGGTGACGCCACTATAATTTGTAGGAGCAAGGCAATAATTTTTTTTTTTTGTCAGCCTCCCTTTACGATTGGAATGGCCGTAAACAAGTCTAATTGCTTTGCAGCTGCGCGCGGTAGAGACTACGTAGAAACAATGTAATCTGTCGCGACCTTTTTTCTCTAAAAATTTTCATTTAACAATGCTACATCGGGAAAATAAAGCGGAAAACAATGCATTTAATTAAAAGCGACAAACAGTGATCAATGTCCTCTTAAAAACCACGTTATTGTCCATTGTAACATTTTCGTGCGCTGCTATGTAAAAGAAAGTTTTATTATTATTCGCGAAACGAGAGATACGCCTTCGTGTGAGTGAAAATCAAAAGCATCACGTTTTGTCAAGTATCTCGAGGCGAACGGAGAAGAGAATTTTCCTCGTCTACTCGGAATGATCATTCGTGATCGGTGTCTAGTCGATCTATACGACGAGCGGGATGAGGTATCCACCGATAATAGTCGCTCTCTCACGCGATCTCAAATTCAACCTATCGATCAGAACGAAGCGGAACGTGGTACCCGATTGCACCGAGTACCTCGGAACGGTATAGGTTCGATCTCTCGCCACTTTTCCTCAAACTTCCGCGAGTCGGCCGTTAATGCAGCTGGTAGAGCGAACTTATTATACGAAGTGTTTCCCTTCCGTCTTCCCGGCGTGATACTCTCCCGACGTGGAAAGGAGCCGTAAGAAACAAGCTCGGCGAGCTAACGCACCGTTGGCTATTTTTATCCCAGCGGAGACGAGAGAAAAGGACGCGGCTCATGTTACTTTGTGAACGAAGCGTCAGATACGTCAGCTGATGACGTTCATGAACAGGTGGTCATCGATCGACCCAAGTAAATTGAGATCCTTATTGACGGGCGGCGGGGACGAGGAACAGGAAAAGCAAGGAAGCATTGAAATTCGTTCTCCGCTACGCGATGTATTACATTAGTAACTATTGCGGTAAAAAAAATTCCATCCTTCTATTACAATTTCTTCGCAAAATCTCCCTGAGAAGGAGACGCTGCTGATGAAGCGATTCGCAATTGCATTCTGCGATATTATCTCAAGAAACTTTAGATGAAAACATCCGATTATATTGAACAAGAGCCGTTGTTATCTGAATAGGTATTACGTCGCTTTCATGATTGTACGTGTAACTAACAAGACCAATTCAGTTTTCTCAAAGAGAAACGTGTCGGTTAGTGCAGCCCGCCTTTCCTCAGAGTTAGGGCAGTTAACGGAGATAAAAGACCCCGGTTTAAAGTCGCTCTTGGCTGAAGAGTAACAGCTCCTGCTTTCATCCTTTTTTTTTTCATTTTGCGCCAGCTTTCTCGGAGTTTGGGCTTTCGAATTTCATTTCATTCGCCTAGTCGGCGCCGAACCGGATTCATCCTCGCAACGAAATAACGTAAGGTGTAGTGCAAGCCTTAGTAACGTTCTCGAGTAATTATCCTCCTTCGCTACGTAGTCGTCTTTACTATGACGCTCCGAGATCTCTTGATCTTTGTTTCAGACGCGAAAGGGTAAATAATATGATTATGCAGTATGACAATTATAGATAACACAATGTGACAATCTAGAACTGTTATTCTATTAGAAAAATTGTCGATGTATGCAAAGTAAATTGTTAAGAAATCTATAATTATGAAGAAGTATGCGTTTGAATCATGTTGTATATTGATGAAAATTATAGGATTAAAGTTCAAATATTACATATGTGTGAAATATAAAAACATCTTATAAAAATTATATACAATACTTTTATAAAATGTTTTATATACAAATTATATAAAATATTTTATAAAAATTATATTCGCTCTTGATGGAACTAATTTTAAAATTGAAATATAAAATTATAAAATATTGCAAATTGCATAGAATATATATATATTTTTTTAGTGGTTAAATTAAAAAGCTGGTATCAAATAATTAAAAAAATTTTGGTGTAATCTATTTTAAAGGCTGTAATATTGCGAAATTTTCGGAAATTATGCAGCAATATTTTCATAAATACTGTTATAAGTGATCATGCGATAATCGATATAACCTCGCTATAACTATTTGAACGTAATCAGTTGCCGCATACTGCTTAAAAGAAGAAGAGATTGAATGAATTCGTTGATTAGACTTGTCGGATCGCATTCGGATAATTACGCAACATATATCACAGTATACACGGTTAAATGCGGGTATAAACTCACGTATACGCAGGTTGGTATCCCAAACCTTTGTCGTTGATTAATTAAGTCGCAAACCTGCGATGCGTTAATAACTTTACGCGACCGCTTTAGAATTCGTTATTTCGCGGAGGAAATTCATGAGAAGAGCGTTTAATCCGACAAAGTTATTTAATTAAAGATGGTTAAGACATCTTATCGATTTTAAGCTAGAACGTTTGGAAATAATTATTTAAAAACCCCGTTGGAACAAGGGCGATTTTATTTTACCAGTTTTTTTCATGCATAGTTTACTTCATGTTATTTATAAAATTTTATTTGCGTGTAAATTATTGAAATCTAAAAAATTCTCGTATTTTTCTACTGTTCCCTTTTATTATATATTATATTTTATTTTCGCCCATTTTTCATTTTTCGCGAATTTGATTTTTTATAACTTGCAATATGTGTGTATATATATATATATATA
>JAJVSH010000087.1:32157-192114 GCA_021460005.1 Tetramorium alpestre | reverse complement strand
GTGTGCGTGTGTGTGTGTGTGTCATATCGTACATGATACACATGTTGCGTAATAAAAAAAAATTTATTAAACACACTTAAATAACGGAAAGTTATTTTAAAGTATAATTCTGTGGTTTCAAAATCAGCAATTTTACAATTTTATTTAAACACCGCCAATGGTGGAAGGAACAAATCGGATTTTTCAATTTCTACGGATTCTGACGCACGTCCGGTATAAAAAGAAGTGCGCTTGGCTCGTCGAGATTTAAACTTTATCGCGACCCTCCGAACACTCCGTCGCCATACGTAAGCTGAATTAGGAGGTCGGTGGTCGCGACTTTCAGCGAGAGCTTTCGATTGCAATCCTATCGCATTCTCTTATCCCCGTCCATCGCGCGACGATTCCGAAAAGTCGGAGTACCGTTGCCGGCGATCGTTGCTTCTTTCTCTCTTTTGAAGCCGGCAGTGGGGTTGTCGCGAGACACAAACATAAGACACGAACGAGAACGTGGCGCGGCGCGGCGCGGCGCGGCGCGGTGTCGAGGCTCGGCGAGCGTGATATGCCGTGAGAGAGAAAGGGATGAGGGTAGCTCGAGAAGGGGATAGCTACTCTTCCTGAAGAGAGGGTGGCACGCGAACGAAGAGATACGCGGTGTGCGCCGCCACGAAGGCGCTCGGTCGCGTTCGGCCAACTTCGCGGATCGTCGGCGGTCGATAGAGCAAACACGGCCGCGCCCCAACCCCCTGGGGGGGCCGAGAGAGCGCGGAGGGTTGTTGGCGACGAGGGTGGGCGTATGTGGGCGCTAGTCGGGCTTACAGGGCGAAAGAGAGAAAGAGAGATCGGGGAGGGCGGAGGGAGGAGTTGGGAGTTTGACGGGCACGTTCGGAAGGGGGAGGACAACGAAAGGGACATTCCCCCACCCCGTGACCGAATATCATAATTATTACAGGCGTTACAGTTTCGAGATCCCAAAGGATCTCTAGTCCCTCGTATCGTTCACAAAACTTGGAATATGGTCGGTCTTCGAGACCGACTGCACGTTTCGTTGCCGGCTCTTCTCAAATTCTTCGTCATACGGAATCACGAGGTTTATTCGTCCGCTGTCTTTTTCATAGTTAATAGAATTGTTGCAGAGAGCAATTAAATGGGAAAGATGGATATTAAAATTGAATTAAAACATATAGCCTTAGGGCTGTATGCTTAAATTAATTATGTTTCTAATCTGTTTCAAAAGTACGCAAACACGTGCAAGCACATTTTGTGCAAATATTACTTTATTAACCAAAATTCTAAATTAATGAAGATTACACATTAAACATACTGAAACTAATCAATTACGTAAAAAACAAATGATGTTATCATTGATAAATGACAACTACTGTTTAAAAGATTTATATATATTTTGCACAGCATAATGACAATATTTTGTTTATGTTTAATTGGTACACGTATATTGTTAATCACGTTCATATGTTGAAAGAGGAAAATAGCACATAAAGACATGCGTATATGTAAAAACATACGTAGTAAAAGGACTGAAAAATCGACCATATGGTGGAAGATAATAATTATTACAGTCGTTGCATTATCAAAAGACTCCCTATGGAACACTACCTCCAACTACCCCTTGAAAGTTTACCATGGGCCAACGCAGGAGATGTCGGATCGCGCCAACTTTGGAGAACCGCTTTTACTACGTATTATGCAGCACTACTGATTTTAGTTAGTTTCATTTCGCTTTACACACTTTGTGCTTTGGCGAACCATGCAAGCTTGTACTATCAAGATAAATGTATATATGCAGATAGCAGTACACACACGAGATTAATTCAGTTACCTAAATGTTTTTAGTAAAGCAGATTAATCTGCTTAACTTGCGATATTAATTCGTTGTACTCATATTTCACATGAAATATTCTGAAATTGCCATTACTTAATAAGAAATATTAAAGATATAAATTACACGAAAAATACCACACCTTTAATAATCAAAATGTTAAATTTTGTGTTAATTTGAATTGCGGTTTGAGCGTGCATTTATCAAAAGTCAGCGTTCGCAAGGGGAAAGACGTTGAATGGTGAGGTCTGTGTGTCAAAAGAAATTGATCTCATCTGTCAAAAATAAGAGTAACGTTTACAAAGTTGTTCGTGTTGACGGAAAGTTTACGGCAATGTTTCAATCGTCACAGAAGAGAGTTTATTGTCACGCTTCATCGAGATTCGGAGAATCAAAAGGTCGGAGATTAAAGTTTCACTAACTCTGCCAATATATACAGTATATATTACGTATATTGGCGGTGTCCTGCGTATACACATGTACGTGCACGCGCACGCTCGCAGGCGAGCGAAATAAAGAAGAGTCCTTCTTTCTTTAATGGTGTCACTTGTACTTCCGCCGGCCTTTTCACGGACCTTCTGAAGATTCCTTAAGTTCAAAAGAGTGGCCTTTTCTATCTTCCTTTCTTGATCTCTTTTTACCTCTTCCTTGAATCCGTAACTGTAAAGTTACAACATGGCACAGTAAGTGCGCAATTAACAGATAAGCGGAAGATCTTATATTACGGAAGATCTTAATTAAATAAAGTGGACGGCGGATTTTCAAAGCGGAAACGCAGCTATTTCTAGTAATATAATTTCAAATGGGATACACTTTAAATTATTGTTAAAATCTGTACTCTCGCACAAACAATCTAAATAATATAACGAGACACGCTGTTGCGCAGTAATCCAAAGTATCCCGTTATTCAGGAATATGATAACCCAGGTCAACGTGATAATCTCCGTCTAGAAACTGTGCAATTCGCAATTCCAGAATGGAAGTTTCGAACAGAAATGGAAGATAATCAAGGTATGATCTCCAGTTCTCGGTCGTCTCATTTACGTCGTCGCCATTACGGTTTTTTTTTTGTTTGACCCGCCTACACTCGCGAAATAAAAAAAGGCGACAAGATACTGTGGACAGGACACAGCTTGAAATATATTCGGAGTATCGAGCTACGGAAAGAGAAAAAAAACGTTCGCACCTTGTCGACGAAAAACCAATTTCAAAGCGACTTGTCGCGCTGTTTCTCGCCAACGTTTCTTCGTCTTGTCACGTTGGTGTCGACGTCACGTCGTCCCACCGTCGTTGTTCACATTGTCGACCGAGGCTAAGGAGACGCGTACGCTATAATCCGGTCCAACAGATTGCTGAAGAGGTGATGCGCGAGGCCAGGCTAGGAAGGTTTTCAAAGAACTTCGTAAAAACTGTCATCAGTATCATGGTTCGCCTCTCGCATTCGAGTTGCTGGGAAGGCGAGGAGAGATAAAGCAGACGAGCAAAAGAGAAAAAGAGAAAGCCAAGGTGGATGCTAAGTTGGAGCGAAAAGGGGAGGGATTGGAGGACGCAAATGGGATTGCCTCTCGAATTTCTCGTCAGCTCGTGGCAAAGACTAGGAAACATTCGAACCAAACTTCTTTATTCGTCGGGAGCGATGGCCTACGCCACGGCTTTTCTTCTTGAAAGTAATGGAAGTTTCTTCTTTTACTGAAAAAGACGACTTTGTGGAATTTGCGACGGTGATATTTTCGTGGCCAAAGCCGCACTTATTCACGGTAATAACGTTGGATAATTTTAATCCAATAAAGGAAACTGATCAGTTTCTTATATTTTTATTCTTAATGCAGACTCCACTCTTAAAAAAGGCGTGTTAAATCGATACTCGAGAGTCTCGAAATATTGTTGTCTCTTTTCTGCGATGCTGATTGGTTTTCTCGCTTAGCTTTACTTCGTATTGCGAGACCAATACGACATGAAAATTATCTATTAATTTTTTGCTATTTTTTGCTTCGAAAATTAATTTTTTTGCTTTAATTTTTAAAAGGTTATTTAATATTGGGTTATCGAGCCTCTCGCAACTTTTTAAAAATTAAAGTAAAAAAATTAGTAGCAAAAAGTAGCAAAAAATTAGCAAATAATTTTCATATCTTATTCGTTACGTTGTAAAAAAAAGTACATTTTTATACAATCGTGTACACACACATACAAAGAAATCTTGAAGCACTTCTTGTTTTTCAATTTTATTGCGACAATGAAAGAACTCTCTGTTACAACGGGGTAACGCAAGATTTTGAAAAATAACAAGACATTTCGACTCATATTAAAGTTGTTAAAATATCGATCGACCCACGCCGCGCCATTACCATCTCCGCAGAGAGCTATTCTCAAAGAGTGCATGTTCACAGAGCGTATGTTTTCCACAAGAATCTTTGAAATTCCCAGAGGACACATTCTCGCATAATGATTCAATACAGCATATTCATGCGAATCCTTTCATTTCGGAATATTAAAGGCAGTGTTTTGTGAAAAGACCGGCAGAGAGAATTGTCGTGGTGCGCGGCAGGTTTCATTATCGCACTCTTCCGATATGTATCGGCTTTATGTCCGAAGTTTCACGCCCTGCGGTATGAATCCCAAACTTCGCTCACGGAAATGAGAATAATTAAACAGGAATAGCGAAAGAGATAGCAGTTAATGCAATATATAGGCTCTCTAAGAAATGCAATGAGAAATGGAACATAGGTATATTATCATGTTAAAAGAGGTCCTAAAAAATTTTTAGAATTATCAAAAACTTCTCGAAAAGCTGAAACTTTTCCAAACAAATGTCAACTATAGAAAGAACATGTAAAAGCTTTTTACGTAGATAAATTCGCGGATACGTCTTTACACACGCTCCAAAAGTATTATTTCAACTCCGAAATGTGTCGCTTGAAAAACTCTGCCAATTTGCTCTCTTTCTCTCTTTAAAGAGACACGATAATCGAAAGCAATCCAGTCGCGTCGATATTAATGAGATCAAGGGTAGCTGAATGAAATTCCCGTATCGTTGAACGAAGTTTTCTCTCGACGAATCGGAGAACACTTCCAACACAAACAGGCTGAATATTTGGGCAACCTACGAACATATTAGCAAGCTCCTTTGCCTGCCGACTCCCGCGGGGGACAATGGGAGCACCAGAGGGCGGAGACGCATACTAAGCTCCGAGTACATTCTAATAAAGCCACTCGTCCTCTCGCCCTCTGAATAATGTTCTCCGTGCCGGTTGAATCCACGTCGGAGCTAGCACGTGCATGTAACGATAAGATTTGCCGGTTAGAAGCGTTCGTGAATACTTCCCGAGTCGTGGATACATACCGCAAATATGACGAACGACTCGAATCAAATTTACGGTTTTAATAAAATTCGTATATTTGTGAAGCGTGGAAATTGGACCGCATAGAATTTTAATTCAAATTTTGATAACGCTCTAGAAATTCCGAACGGCAGCAACGAGATATTTTATTTACAGATGATTTTTTTATTATTTTATTTCATATTCTTAGGGTGGCTCGAGAATTTTTTAATTGGGCTGAAAAAATTAATGGGGCAGAAAAAAGGATGGCAACCGGTCGCATAAAAATCTTTCTTTATATTTGCATTTCTATGACATCACATCAAAAGTTTGACTATATAATCTGAGATTTAATCAAGAGAATATGCGAATTCAATCAATACGAATCACTATAGAAATGAGAACGGCGAAGAAGTAGCTTCGCAAAAATCGTCGCCGAATTATTTCCTTTCGATTGCACCTTTAAGTGTATCAGCATGCATAGAGCACAAAGTACACTCGCAACAGTTATGAAAAGCCGACACATCACTTGTACCTCTTTACTCGAGTTTGCAACTCGCAGCCACTCTTTCTCTCCCCCCCGTAAACGCGCATCGGCAATTGCATCGATTACTGACCTATAAAGGCCGCATTTAAAAGGCGGATACAACGCGAGGACACTCGTCTCTTCGCATCACGGTTCTGCTTCATCGTCTAACGTCCTCGTCCCTGACACTTTTGTTTCCCAAGTAACGCCGCGTTATCGTTACATTTACAACCGCGTACACGGTGGAACAATGGACCGGGTCTCTATGCACGCGCCGCCTTTTCTCTGTCGTAGGCGAGGCAACGGCCACGCTTCAAATCCGTGCCAGGTACACGCCTTTTGATGGCGCGAGATAATTTCCCGAGGAATCACCGATATATCTATGCGCGCGCCTTAAATAATCGATATCGTTCGAAATAGTAGCCCGGCTTTCAAAGGCGAACTACAATGGCAGATCGCTTTGTCTTGCGCCATTAGTAAATGCACGCGCGTTTTGATTGCACATTGGATGCATCGTCCAGCTAGGAAATATACTGTCTAGATGGTCGACGCATTCGTAATAATTCGCTTTTGACTTTAATTGAACTAAATTGAGATTAATCGAATTAAGTCCTGAAGATCAAATTAGAAAAGCAAGCAGTAGTTTAAAAGGTAGAAGTTTTCGCAGTAGTCGTAAAATAAACGATAGTGTATTCGTTTTTAATTCTTTATGCTTTACTGTCATTGTCCTGTAACAGTTATCATCAATTAATTACCAAGTTTTATATATCTCTTTTAACTCTTTTTTCTATCTTTACTTCTGGAAATGACGTAAAAAGCTTAACAGACGTCGACGTAGTCGACCTTTAATGCTGTCAATGCGAAAAGCGGGGATAGAAATTGATTTCGAAAATAGCTTCTTCATAGAATTCATGTAGAAATATATAAGGCCATTCCAGCAATATTGCTCTCGTATATATAACTTACTAAGTGTATTAAAATTTGGCAAATGGAGTAATCGTATTTCCGATCAATACGCGTCCTGCACGTGTTCCATTCTCTGGAACATCGCGTCGCAGCTATTCCGAGCGTATGACCAAAAATCTAAGAAACGCGCACAAAAGCCGACGAGATCGATATTTTGCATACACCCCTCCTCCCTCCCCCATCTTACCGAGGGGGCAGTCCTCGCAGTAATTCAATCGGAAGTCTGTAATCCAGGAATCGGAAGCTTTAAAAGGGTTACTCACGGACTCGATCCAGAGATCGGCGAGCGAGGGTGTCTTCGTTAAGTATTCCATGCGTCGACTCGCACTAATCTGCATCCTTACTCGATTCGTCGTCGGTCGCTCTCCCGATGACATTCCCGGTTGCAGATGTCTGCCGGTGGATTGTTGGTTCCCCTTTCACCTTAATACGAGTCGAAAGCCTCGCTACGTATTCGCAGAGAGCGGGATAGAATTGCGTCTGAATTCGACGAGTAATTTGCAAGAATTTCTTGCCGCCGTCTCTTGATTAAACGTGTGAACTTTCAATGTGAACAATGTGACGTCCCAGCAATTACGAAAGTCTTATGTAAAGTGTTATTAACTTGCAAGCTCGTAAAGACAGCCTAATTGGGTATTATTCGGTTACGATACTAACATGAGTTCTCGAGAACATTAGGCTAGTTCCCTGACTAGACTGTAACTACCTCAAGGATATAATCGGTAGTCTCTTGAAATTGATACTTCAGTCAACCTGAAGAGTTTATCGATAGTTGGCGAGCCCTACGTAAGAAAGGCCCTCATTAAGGTCAAGTATGTTGCACGTCATTTAGGATATCTCCTGGAACACTCGTCCTTATTTCGCACCATGCAGTTTGTAATTTATTGTCTCCCTACTGAGATCGTTAAATAATACCCAGGATAGTGGCGAGATTTCACAAAGCAGCTGTTCATAATCTTTATTGACAATGCATAATTGAACCGGGGTTTCCGTACAGGCTGATATAAAAGTAGATTCAAATCGCAACCACACAACCTAACGTATCGATTCCAGAAATCCATTAAACATCTCAACCATATCGCATAAGTGCTCCACATAACCGATTGGTTTCTGGCGCACGTAACATTGTCTCATATCACCGAGACACAATATGCCTTCCGCGTGTTGCGCATCTCAAACATCGGACTATCGCTGTTGACTAAACTGCAAATGACTTATCCAAACATCTCAAAGCATCCCCGAGCTAATTAGAATTCCCGGTCAGATCGATTAATGTTGAGATAACCGAATCTTGCGAATATACCGGCTAAACGGATGCACCAGCCAGGTCGTAGCCCGGTACGACTATTTTGTGACTCGGTCAATGCGAAACTCGGGAGCCGTAGACCAACCCGGAAGTCTCGGTCCACAATAACGGGTAGCTGGGGCGCTGGTGGGATGACGCAGAATGCGTCGTCGTAATGTGTACCGCTCATTAGCAAGTGTTTCAACTTTCGTCAAGTTTCGCTACCTCGGCTTGTGTGCACGCTATCCGCCTTAGCAGTTCTAACGGTCTAACTGCTCTCTATCTTTCCCGCCAACTGCACATGACGACCGTTGTACGTGGTTGTTGCGTCGTTATAACCGCCGGAGTTCGGTTGAACTGCTGAAGGAGGCCACCGCGTTATTGGTGCTCATAAAGCATACGACTCGCGAAGCTTCGTACCGTCGGTGACAGTAAATTATAATTAATAGGAGAACAACTTTTGTTCGATTACACTGTATCGTTGATATTTTCAATCCAATCTACCGTTTTATGATCTTTACTAGAATTTCTGTCAATTTTACGAAAGTATTAGTTCTTTAGTAAATCATTTCTTTTTTTATGTAAGAAAAGGATTTTTTAAAGTCGCGAATGATGCTGTTTAAATTATAGCATGCTTTTGAAAAAAAATTTATAAATTGTCAACATTATACCATCTTTTTTAGTCAAGCTCTCGTTTGACGTGTTAGAATAGTTCGATCAGGGTACGATTTAATTGTCGCAAAATGGCGTTGTCGTACCGTTTTACCATCGGAAAAACGGTAGCGGGCACATATAGCTGTGCATTCGCGGTCAATCTACATGCCAAAAAAAAAGTGCAAACGGGCAATGTGTTAGAGAAAAGGTACCGTGATGAGAGAGGGAAGAGAACGCGCGTTTACCATCCCCGGCAATTTGCGCGCCGCGCCAGGTCTACCGCCCTCAAGCATTTATTTCGAAGCTTTCACCAAAAATCGCACGCATTTTTGTTTTAATTCGTGGCATCGTCGCCGATTCAATGTTTATATTGCTCCAACATGAAATCCCTGGAGGCGCGGTATCTACACGCGTGCGAATGCCATACGCGCTGCAGCTCGCGGCGGCATATACGTACGTGCGTGCGTGCGTAACTGCGTATGCGGGAGGAACCGCGTAGAACCGCGCGGAAGTTTGCACAGTCCCTGACAAACATTGTAATCCGGTAACACTCCGACTGTGAGGATTGTCCGCGACCGGAGCGACGACGGTCGGAGCGAGGAACGAAAACGATAGAATGAGAGAAACGATCTTGTATGCGTACACACGCGTTATATGACGCAACGCGTTCGGCAGATACAGTGCACATATGTATAGAACGTAATGGGGAATAAGAATTGATAGACAAGCTACGTGAGACACACTTTTCGTCCAACGTCAGGCAATTTACAAACACAAAACTCGTACGAAAGTACAGAAATTCGTAATTTGGAAAATTTGCTGAAACGTATGGTATCACAACCTGCTGTAGCCGCTTTTAGCTGCGATTAAAAATGAATCGACGATGGAAACAAGTGCGATTTCATCGTTTAAATGATGACGTGGACGCGCTCATTGATGAGCCCCGCTTTCAATGGAGAGCAGCGAAGAGATAAATTAATAAGTTACAATATGGCTAAGTGGTATGCGTATCACGAGAGATACCACACGCTAAACCATTATACGGATAACAATGGACTCATTTTCTGATCGCCGGAACGAGAGGGCGGGTAAGTCGCGTCGTACTTGGCATTTCGTATTCATTGACTGCGCGATGAAGGAGCGGCTGAATGGGGCAAAGTAGGTGGCGAACGCTAATGGCAGGAGGGGGATTACAAGCGAGTTAATCTGGTAGTAAGCTCCACGGGTCAGGCATAGCGCGGTGCGAAGATGTTTCGCTTAGTTTCGTCTGGGCGTTAAGGCTCTGAATTGGTCGATTCGTCGCGAAGGGCGGCTGCTGAGCAGCAGATAGGGGCGCGAACTCGCTAGAAGTTGAAGTGCGAACTTGCGTCCGCGCGAAACTCGGCGGAACTTGCTCGCTACGTCGAATGACGCTCGTAGAAATGCATTAAACGCATTGCGGCTCGGGAGGGGGGAAGGGGCGACGGAAACTCGAAGTTTATACGAACAACGTCGCGGAAATCATTGGAAATCATAATTTAACCGGCTGCAGTAAAGCGGATATTTATAGCCGTGTAGTTATACTACAGGAAAGCATCGCTTCTCTTCTTTTTTCGCGTAGTTTCTGATGCAATTTTCCAAGTAGCGAGTTCTTCTCTGCGTTGAAATAGAAGCAATCAGTGAATAAAATTGTTCAACCTATATTTGTGTGCGATATATTAAATAAACGATTAGACGTGTCTGAGAAAAGCGAAGATAATTTTTTAAACTTTGCAATATTTCCGTCGCGGCATTGAACTTTATAGATACGCAGCGTTTTAAACGGGAGAGGATCAAGCTTCAATCTCTGAAAAGATATTTAGGAAACTATTACATCGTGAAGCGATTTCGAAAAGGGATGGACGCATTTCTCGGAATCCAGTTTGATTATTCTCTCCTCGAGGACGGAACGAGATTCCCGTCCCCAGATCACTTCCGGGCGAACGATATTTTTCACGATTCCCCTCACGAAAAGGGACCAACCCCGAAATAGAGTCGAGCCCTTAACAAATCCACGGACGGGATGAGACGAGAGCAGGGCGGTTGCCCGTCATTACAACGGCGGTATTCCAACGACACGTTGACGTAACGACGTCATCAACGGCGTTTAGGGCGTACAAGGAACGTCGTTGCCGGAACGAACGACGAGGAGGTTTTAGAGTGCGGTTTCCAGTTCCCTCGGACCGGGGAGGAACTGACTAGCCTGCCGTGCGAAACGAATGGCCCGTCGTAATCGCGGCCCCTAAACGCCCGACATTTGTTATCTTTAAACCAGTTGCGCGAGGGGCAGCAGGGAATGACGGTGACGGGCTTCGGGGGATGATGGCGGAGTAGAGTACGCTTGGATCGAGAAGGGAGAAAAGGGACCGGTAAGATAGATTAGCGGAATGATTAGCGACAGCTAATGGGGCTCGCTGTTACGTGGTTGGCTCACGTACCAACACCAACCTCTGACTAGATCCGTGAGGTCGGTTTGCGAGGCGACAGTTCATTTTTATTCTGCTCAGGAGAACAAGAAAATCATCGCTGGACTTTGTGTAGCGGTAAGGAGAAAGGAGTTAACCGAGGACGGAGATAAAGAAAGATCCCGGCACCCATACACGATAAGTAAATGACGAGCTGAAGATACGTGCGCTATCTCGCTCTTTCAAGATTTTCTTTTATAATTATATAGTCGTACTATTTCATTCTATTCTTTCTCGGTCCTTCTGTTCACTTTTCATTGGTCGTTGTATTAGTGCTGCTCGTAGAAAAGCTCCCTTCTTCTCCATAATTGATCGTTTTCGAAATACGACGGTCGTCAAAATTGCAATGAGCCGTCGCTTGTATCGTTATGCTGAACGTATCATATTATTCCATTGACAGGTTTGTATCTCGATTTGAACCTGAAACGCACACGTTTCCTCGTCAATGATGACCTACTTCCTTATCGTGTCTGCGTCTTATCGGTCTCAGCGTCTTCCGCGGCGTTAACGGGGACTCGCGCGTTGACAAGTTCGCTATCAACAACAGGCGTCGGGAGATCACGAATCCCTCGTCGTGTAGCTTGCAGCCGTACACGTATTATCGAGTGCCGGTACGAGGCGTGCTTGCGTCGGGCTTGCATCGATAATTAGTTTGCCGGAGATTTCCGCCTAATTTATGTCCACGCCAGACCCGTGGCCCCCCTCGTCAGAGCTCCCACCAATCTCACCAGTGTCGAAACACGTCGGAGAACAAGGCAGATATCGCGCACTCCGATTCTACATTGTGCATCGAAGCGTATATACCTGCATTGTATTTAACGCGCGCTTCTCGAGCTGCAAACTTGGAGAATTGAGAATGATGAAGGGCATAATTTATATCCATGTTTTTCTTCCAAATTATTATTAGAGTTATCTTATATGCGAATAAACGCGGTAATTAATCGAATTAGATGTTGGAAGAAAAGATACAATTTCTATGTAAATAAATTGAATTATTGATAATTATTATGTTTTGTATAGTATATATTATATATGGATCTATCTACATAGAAATTGTACCTTTATTACCAATATCTGTACTTTCATCTATGATAAAAGAAGCGTTCGATCGTTTTCTTGAAAAATTCGGTCGCATCTTCTCTTGTGTTTCAAAGTTCCGATTAATCAAACGAAAAGCTTATACGTATGTACATGACCGTATAAGCGAACGGGGATAGTGCATTTTCCAGCGGGTAGTCTCTCGTTATACCGTAATATGTTTATATCCTTTTATCCTTTCTGCGATGTCACAGGCCGTCATTAGAGATGCGCTCTGCGAGCAAGGAGAACCCTAGTATCTCCTTGCTCCTCCGCCCCTAGATCGGCGTCCTGAAAGCCTCGTTTCCCCTGTGGAACATCCAGATTATGGGTTTATTATAAAAGCCATATCCACGTCGCACTTTACCCAGTTGGGTCGTTCCGACCTGACCTGCGACCTGTGACACGTCCGCGACAACGTGTCGCACTAGCGATGGCGTTCTCTACGAGTTTTCTTATGTACAACTTGCCAAATGGTCGCCACTATAAACGAATCAACACCGCATTTTTTTTTCATGGGTATTCGTATTGTTCTACTCGATCTTGCTTTATTCGAAATCGTTTTTTAAAATGAAGATATAAGAATTTTTTTAAATGAAGATGATTTATCTAATTTACAGAGAATTATATAGGTTTAAACTTTGTTTCCGTTAGTTTTTTAAAGGTGCGAAGACAAGGAAATGAGAAAAAGGCAAATTAACCGAGATCTGCGAGATTGATAAATCTTACACTTACCTTAGTGAACACCTAAAATTTCGCGCATTTATGTTACGTAAAAGCCTTGGTTGGCTTGTTTAGTTAAATCGCGTTGCAATTAATTTTGTCGCAATGCGAACGTGCGGTACGATCTACTACGGCTGATTGGACGAAGGGTGTAACTATTAAATTGGTATTTCATCCAGTTACGCGATTGCGGGCAGCCCTGTTCTGTAATTAACGAACTTTGATATTGACCGATATACCACGAGCAGAGTACCGGTGTGCACGACATGAACCTCTGCGATCTGCATAAAAGAGGCAACTGCAATTTGACGAAATGTCGCTCGCCACTATTGATTAGGATGATATCCATTAAAAGCTTGAAGAAAAATGTTCGCTCAGCGAATTCGATTAAATTTTGCTGATATGTTATCATTTTATGAAAAATTAATAAGTTGATAGATAGGAGTACAATATTTTCTTCTCTTCATGCGTTTCATATGTCATCATATTTCTTTATGGAAATTCACTTTATTGAAGTTTATTTAAATAATACATCATACATCTAGCTTAAGCTTTTTCGACTGACTAGCTTATTTATCGCTCTACTTAGAGTAGTAAAACGTTGATAGAGCGATCACAAAAACGTTCACGGCAGCTGTTGGGTCGATAATTATTGCCAAAATTATTCACGGCAAATGAGACGGGGCGTAGCAGAATAGAGATCGCCTGTGGCGAGGAGACGACATATATGAAATCTCACGATTTCATATACATAAGTATATATATATATATGTATGTACGTACATACATAAGTCCATACGTCCGTAAAAATAAATTGGACGACACTCGCGGAAGACTCTCAAAAATTGAAGAAATAACGTGAGCGAGTGGCGACAGCGACCATTTGCGTCTCTTGTTCCTCGGTAGTTCCTTGCGGTGACGCTTTCGCTTGCTCATCTGAAGTAGAGATATGGAAATGAAAGATGAGAAGAGTCGATAATCGTTGTCGCACCGCAAAAATGTCGATAATTTATAGTACGTATTTCCAATAAATTCGTCTTGTAGATACTCTGCATAAACACAAACGAATTATATTTAATATAAAATAGTTTAATATAATTAAATAATTAACAAAATTTACAATTCGATGTGGTCTCTACAGAATGTTTAATTATTTAATCGCTCGCAAAATTGTTCCTAAAATTTTATTTCGGAAGTTTATTATACATAACATCCTGTATATCATTTCACTTAGCACCTGTGCACTCTCGAGCATTATCCTTCCTCCGAAACCCGTGTTTCATCATCGCCTCAAAGGATCCTTGTTCCCGAGGGAGAAAGCTGGAGGCGCAAGTGAATTCATTAATATACTTCCGGACGCATCTCTGGGTCTCTTCTTCGTTCATTGGACCAGTCGTTGATGTAACCCTTCTCATTCCTCCACCTTCCGGAGCTTCGATTGGATTTTATAGAGCGGCTGTTAATTATTCTCCTACGACCCCCTTTCCGTCGCCCCGCTCCTCGTAACCTCCGCACCTTAGAAATATTAATTTCTCAATTTCCTCTGAATCGTTACGGTACTCTCTTCGTCGGAACCAGCCTTAATTGCCGCGATTAAATTAGACATCGACAGTTCGGGTAGAAAAGGAAGAAAACCAAGAACTCGGCAAGAACGTAACGACTCGCCTGAAAATTAGACCGATTGAATTAGGTGGTGGATTGTCATCGAACTGATGTTAGAGGTAGCTAATTTGAAAAATAATGTTTTCATTAATTTTTTAATATTAATAAAAAATTTTTTGTTTTCAAAAAATTTTTTATTAATATTAAAAAGATATAGATATATAATTAGAAAAAGATAGGGACGCGTATATAAAATAAAACAATTACTTTAGTGTATAAATATAAGAGATGTAATCTATTATAATATTTTACATTAAGCCATAATTAAAATTTCGAGGCATAGTAATAAAAAAGTACTAATATCAAATATCCACATTATTTTAATAAAAAAATAATCGCGTCTGTATTCTCAGGCTTAACATTCAGAATCTCTTGCAGTCGTAGATGGTAGATATTATTTGAGTAACATAAAAAATCGATTTGTTCCACGGTGACCGAGTTAAAATATCTCGCGTAGTATATTCTTGTCGCGTTTCACGCGCTTGCACTTTTAGCGAGCTTACTTTTGCGAACGTTGCTGCGTTATCTGCGAAAAGGCGATCTCGCTAGTGGCTTCGGGGTTTTTCTGCAGCGAGGAGTGCAAAAATCCGATTAGCGGACAGCGTAGCGGTTATAAGGGGTGTGTGCACATCCGGACCGGAAAGGGCGGGTGCGTGTTAGCGGCTAAAATGGATGTGGTATAATTCACCTGGCCTTCCAACCATCCTCGCCGCATTTCCGGAACTTTGGCGTAGACCGCAAACGTGCGCAAAGCCAGAAAAAGTACCTATACTATTAATATATACAAACATTTAGTTCACGCGACGTGCCCGTCGTTTTCAAATATTTCTTTTATTTTTTTTTCGCATTCGTTATTGAGAATCTCTTTTCGCCTTCTTCGTCTGCGCCCACTTCTCGCACGCTTATTCCTGGAGATGACGATCGATAATGCTCTTATCAGACGGCGCGTGAGAGAGTCTTGCATTATCTGCCGTAATGGCCGGAGGTCGATAAAATGACACACCACTGGATATTGGTGGCTTAATAATTAACATTAATTGAATACGATCTCGCGCGATGCAGGAAACTTTTTCAATATTGCCCAAAACGCGCGTATAGAAGATTGAGAATATTTT
This sequence comes from Tetramorium alpestre, assembly GCA_021460005.1. Classification (NCBI taxonomy): domain Eukaryota; kingdom Metazoa; phylum Arthropoda; class Insecta; order Hymenoptera; family Formicidae; genus Tetramorium; species Tetramorium alpestre. The sequence continues at coordinate 176,487 of JAJVSH010000087.1, read as the reverse complement.
ATCGGCATCTAAAAAGCAGCATTGCGCAGCTGCGTAATTTTTCGATTATAAAATAATATCCGTAAAAGTGTACTCATAATCGGTCACAAATAATAGGACAACAATAGGACAACAATAGAGAGAATATTATCAATGTAATAAAAACTAATCTTATATGTTTCACGGTATCTCTCTTCCGTTATGAAGAAAACAAAAAAGAATAGTCGAAGCACATATATATTTTTTTTTTTTCACAAAAAACGGAGAAGTAAATGCGGTTTCTTGGCTCTCGGATGGAAGATCTGGAAATAGAGTAGGAAAATAGGAAATCGGAGACGCTCGATTTCATTCGGTATCGGTATTGCTTTTATTTTCTTTTTCAAGCTGTTCGGAAGCTGGTAAGTAATATTATTGCAGGCCAGTTGATGACGGCTACGAATGTCGTTTGTCTTCCCATGGACACGTAGCATAAAACGAGTAGTTACCGTTACAAATGTATTTGCTCCCAGTTTACACAATTACTTCCTTTCGATTACCTCGCTCACTGCCTCTTTGTTTTTGATTACGCTTCCAATCAGAGACCCTGATCTACAAATAGCGCAACATCACCAGCGCGGTTTTCTTCAACTTTTAGTCTGTAATCGCAATAAACACGAGCCATGTAATAATTGAAACGATATCTCTTAACATTAATCTCTTACAATGATGACCGCGTGAGTTTTATCGACAGATCTCTACTTGCAATTGAGTAAACTTGCGACGATTAAACTTGACAAGCTACGTAATAAATCATTATCGCGTGTATTTCTTGATGTGTATTACCGTATATCTTAGCCATATATATCTTACAATATTAAGTTCCTATCAGCAGCTATCATTACGGAGTAACGAGTGAGATTTAAAAAGCATGTGTAGGCAATTGCGGTTTCCACTTTTCGCGTTTCATTATCGCGAGACCAAAGGGATGATCCCGAAATGGATGGGAATGATTGAAAGGCACGCGACCGATTTCATTCACGTTCGGTTATCTTCTCTTATTCCCGCCTTATTGCCCAAGGGAGAGGGGAGGGGGGGAGGAAGGGCGTACGGTCCACCGCGACAGGAATACGAAGAAAGCGGCGTTCCCGGATGACGAAGGTTATGCGAGGGGAATGAGAATCCTGCCGTGGTATTAGCTAGGGAATTTTCTATTTCAGATTCCGCGAATCCATTTTATCTTAAACTTCGTAATTCCATACCGCCCGGCGCCCTTTCCCCGTGCACCTTCGAGGCACGAAGGAATTCACCCTCGCGACTTTTCTACCCCGCTGGGTATTCCCTGCCCTCGACCTGCCTTCGTCGGCCGTCTTCGTTTCTCACGGCCGGGCGAGAGGCGGGGGAGTGGATGGACGTTTTTATATTTTCCAACGGGCAGCGGGTACGGCCGCTGCACTGCCACCCGCCAACCCGGATTTTCCGCCCCTGTGATATTGGACAGCAAAAGTTAAAATCGTCCGTAAACTCGTGCACGCGCGAGCGAAGTAAAACGACTGCTCGTTTATCTCGCGTTTTTAAATCGCGCTACGCGGAAATACTCTGGAGTTAAAGTGCCACGAGGCAGGATAATCGATCGAAAACCTTTCGCGTATTCATGTAACATCGATTAATATCAATTTTGATACACATATCCGTTGCGATGGCTCCAAACAAATCCTTTTAATTGCATCACGTATCGCATAATAAATCGCATTGACGGGAACATACATCGGAATCAGATAGCGTGCCAAAAAGAACGTCATTTAGCAAATGTATAAATTTGCTCAAACTTTGCGTTAAACATTTTCCTATAACAGTGTCTTGTCATTAAAACGATAAAATCAATTATATACATAATTGTATGATTTAAATCAGAGAGAGTCAATTTATCCACATTGCATATCGTTCTGCGGTGCGAGGCTGACTCGCCGAGTAAGTGAGACAAATTCGGCACTCCAGGAATGTAAGTAGACGTGCGGCCTGCATCTCCGACGGAATAGCTGTGGCGTCGCCGCATTCTTGCCGCGGGAAGGCGAGCGGCAAGGTAGGCGCGGGTGAAAAAAGAAATTACGGACGCTCCGAGAAGCGTGAAATTGTTACTATCACGTTGCCGTCCAATGACGACAACGACGCGCTGACAGCGCGCAGTTTCCGGTTTTGCGGCGGGTGCACACGAGGTAGTACCTGCATTTACACTTAGATGCTCCGCAAACACGCTGAACCTATTAGCCTGTACATTTGCCGGCTCCGTCGCCGAGAATTGATATACGCGGATAACAGATGCGATCGCATGACGGCGATACGGAAACGCGCGCTCGCAACGCGGTACCGTTGTATTGTTTTAATGTAAATATTAATGACATTTAAGATTAACGTTGTATTGTATCGCGCGAACGTTTGCTCTCTCAGCATTTACATGGTGAAAAGTTTCCTTTCTTTCTGGTATACGTTAAATATAAATTTTTAGGAGATTCTAATCCCACTTCCTGATGTAATGACTGAAAAGAAACAAAATTAAATCACTTTACTTATCAAAGCTAAATGAGAAATAGGTATTTCCTTAGTCGTGCAACAATGTCGTGATGGTTTCGCTTTTCGCCAAAGAGCTTGCATCCCTTAGGGGGCCTTCAAGATCTCAAGTTTCGGCAACATCCACGTTGGGAAACATTGCCTTAGGTAGTCCATAAACATGGCTGACGTAATGGTGGCTGTATTTACTCTCTCATAGGGCGAGATTAATAACGTGGTTGATGCAAGGACGGTACATATGCGTGTGACCTTATCATTGTTGTATTATATGATTCCAGTAATTCATACTGGACAGATTTATGTATTGCCTATTACACTCGCGAGTAATGAGCTGTCTCCCGCGAATAATAAGGTAATTCTGACGGCGACGTAAATACATTAAAGTTTGTTATCGAAATGAATATGTTAGCAGCGAGAAAAAAATTCCCCGCGCTTCGATCTCACAGATACAAAAGATTACCGGTTGATTAATAGAAAAGCTACTGCGTGCCATAAATATGCATAAATCGAGGAAACTCCAGTATTTGAAATTATTCCAATCCTATATTTATTAATATGATTAATAAATAATTTGCGTATATTATCATGAATGATTAAAATATTAAACGGCTACTAAATATATGCGCATATTAAAAGCGCCGCTATAAATTGTTATGAATAATTTAATAATGTAATGGTTTTCTCCGACCTCTCTCGCGCGCGCGGCGCGAACTTTATTCGTGAAAATCACGCTTTTGCATTTGTAAAAACGTGAAAACTATAAGTTTGCGTTACCGGCTTCCCGGCCGCTGGAAGTCCTTTACGTGCCTCCGTGTTTATGCATCTTGGCTGTACGAGCGTTGAGTAATGGCCACATTAGACCCCGCGGTTGTTCAATTTTCGCGACGCGTGCTGTCGCATCTTTCTGAACAATTACGTACGTTCATATGTGAAAAGGCCAGCCCGTAACACGCGTCTCCCTCTAAGTCGGGTCACAGCGGATCTCGCGATAATACAGCCGGCATTAAAGCCCGCCTTTGCGGAAATTAATTTCCGCCGCCGCATTGTCAAATTTTCACGGGGATGCTACGTGCGTTTGGATGTCGGCGGCTGCCACCTTCTTTACGCCGTGTTCCAGCGTGCACCGAATTGCCTGTTACACTCTTACGTAACTCCCGCACTGTATCACACACTGCGGGCGCCGCTGCATCCCACGAGGGGCAAAGTTTACTCTGTTTTTGCGGAAATCCTCCGCGAGAAGACGTGTGCGACGTATGTACATAATGTGTGACCGCGTTGAAATTAATTTGAAGTTATAAAAACGCAATAAGCATCGTAAATTTTATCTCGCTAGGAAAAAAGGAAAACTGCACGGAAAGTTATCTCGGGAAGTTTTATTAATTCATTGTTTATTTTTTTTTTTATTTTGCAATCAAATCCTGATACGTTTTTATATTATTTTTATAACGATAACAGTTGCTTGATTGATTAAAATTCTAGTGTTCTTGTATAATAATCCGCGACTGCCATTGTCGCAGTTTATTATCGTTAAGCTCGCGATGTAGCGTAAACGAACCTTAATTTACTCGCAAACGCACGCGGAAACATCCTCTCGTTGTGAAGTCCGTAGATGCAGGAGGCACGGAACGGGGATGCTAAACGAGAGGGGTGGTGTCATCATCCTCGGTGTGTACAAGACTCGGCAGCGACCCGACAGAAACCCACCCCCCCTAACTTCCACCCCCGGACGACGTAATTGAATCACGCTACGGACCGTCGGGGCATAAAACGTGGATTAAATACGATGCATACGTAGTACCGAATCCCGTTCCGGAGGGTTGCGCCGGCTTGCAGCGAGAGGATGTCGCCGCTGAATGTATCTGGTGTACACTGGGCGCTCCGAATACACCGGTATTCCAATGGACACTTGAATGACCGGTCCGTCGCCGCTAATTTGTGCACTTGCGATCCTTTTGAAGACTAATCCATGGGGGATTGTGAATCCGGCTAACCAAATCGGTTGCTATCGTAACCCTTCGCTCAAACCTCGAATGGGGCTTGTTGAAATTTGCAGCACGCAAACGAGAAGGGAAGCACGACAGAGAGATCGGGAGTTTAAAGCTCTAAAATTCCAACGTCTATTTATAACGTAAACACGTCTGTTTTTAACTTCGGTGTCCTTTGACGCGAATCTCGTTTAGAACTGCTCGTGATTACGCGATACCGTATGCGATCGCGCGACTGTTTTCAGTTTGACAAACGTAAATTGAAATGGTACGACTAGCGCAATTTCTCTCCAAGTATCGATGACTTATCGTCGATCGCTCGTCGCTGTTACGGTTTCGCGATACGTTGCTCATCCTGTTTCCCCTTTACTTTCTCGACGCCTCAATTTCGTTAAACCACGTCGTATCCCGGCGAAAACGAAGGATAGCGGTGATAGCGGAAAGGAAGCCAATAGGAAATTACGGGCGCGAAAGATAGAGGACACGACAGCGGGAGCAAGAAAACTTGATGAAAGAGTAGAAATCCAGTGCAAATCGAATCGCTCTTTTACTGCATTTGAGCTTTAGCGTTTGTCCCTTTGTCACTTGACATGATACACTCTAGCTTTTTTTTTTATTTTTATTTCTCCGACTTCTTTCGCTCTGTATCAAGTGTGCTTTGCTTAAGTTCGTCGATTCCACCTACAATTGATTTCTGAAACTATTGCACGTGATTCGAGAAGATAATATATATATATTCGAGAAAAATAATTAAAATACAACGAAAAATTTAGGATTTCGTTTGTAAATTCTTAATTTTATTCAACAATTAATAAATAATTATATCTAATAAGAGGTCAAGAAAATAGGATACAAGAACTTGTTACATCAATTTTGTTGTATTTTTAATAAAATAAAATTCGGCGTAGTTTTGGAGATTTGAAGATCAAAGATTATCTCGTTATTATAAGCCACGGAATCCTCGTGCGACATCGAGATATCTTCACCTGAGGACATTTGTGAAATTTATGAGTGTTGGTAGTATTTTTGGGGAAATCCAAGGGTGAAAGAAAAACCATCAATCTCAGAGTCCCAGTTTCGTTCCGCGGTACGAGTGACGACGGCCGGAGCGATTCGAGGACGAGAATCTTTCCGCCCTATGCCGTTTATGAGCGAACTGTTCTCAAACTGTTTTGTAAGAAAGATAAATAGGTGCTTTTGATAAAACTCAACTGACGCACTCTGGCCCGAAGCATTGAATTTCATTATCGCGCGAGTCCTGATTTATCGCCCGCCTTACTCTCAAACGACTACTCGTCCTCTCATGAGCCTTCCTCGCGGCAGCCACCTCGATGATCCATTTCACAAACCGCGATAACAAATCGCGGACGGTTTGCGTATCCGAATGCTCCCAAGAATCCACGTAACCAGCGTCGATTCCGCTCGTAGCGATAAAGATCGTCGTTTTCGAGAATGGTGTTATATTTTTCAGGCTGTGGTCACCAGGCTTTTCGGATTTCCGTCGCGTTTTTTTCCGTTTCCAAAATTTCAGACCGCGCTCGACCGTCAGATGCAATCGCCGAGAGAGCCGGGGCGCATTCGCGCGCGTTGAATAATCAAACGAAAAAATTGGCTCTCCGTAAATGTCCGTGGGATACCTATCGCCATCCTCTCCCAGCGTGAAACTTGCTCTCTCTCTCTTTCTCTCTCTCCACTGCCCTCGCCTTCCTGCGATTCACCGCATCTTCCGACGTTCTCTCATGGCCTGTCATAAAACTTTCATAACTTTCGGTATTTCCACGAACGGCCTTTTGCCAGTCCGCTCATGCGAGTCGCTGGATACGGCTCTCCTCTTCCCGTCGTTTTCCTTAAGTAAGGGAACGATGGGCGGATAAACGGGACGTGTCAGGGATAAAAATATCTCGCGGTTAACTCCCGAGGCACAACACGATCAACTTCGACGTACTCATAATTTGAATACTTTTTACAAGCCCGGCGTACCGTCAAAATTGGTTTTTAACTAATGTCGCTCGCGCGAAGATCGGGGCTGTAAATTTGGACGGAAGAATTCAACCTGGAAGCATATCTACAAACAATCGAGCAAATAATTCGATTACATCGGGAGTTTGATTTCAATCGTTATTTTTTTATGCAGAATATCCGATTAAAGAATTTCGAGACATTTCTATTTGTTATTCCCATGTTACCAATACCGAGTTTTTTTGCGAATATTTATCTTTGCCACGGGAGAACGCGAAGGCGCGGGATAAACAGACTGTCTGGTGTGTGCGAATTGTCACTGGCTGAGTGGTTCATAAATTCGCAAATAGCTACTAACAATTCATGCCATTCAATGCGGCGACGCAGCGTACCGGTAATCATTTCAAATGCACCGGCTGCACCTCTCGGTTGTGTCCGGGCAAACATTCCGGCTAAGTGATCGTCACATCGAACTCAACGATGACGTTCCGATCAGTGAAAATGCTAAAAATGTTGGCGCGTGTATCACGCTCAGAATGCTTCAATCGCAACGCTGGGTACGCGTTACCGAAATATGAAAAATATTACGGAAGTGTGAACAAATTGGAATGCATTGCAGAAATATTTATTGTACCTTATTGATTAATACACTTCGGGGCATTTTTCGGGGCGACGGCAAACATTGAGAAATGACACATATTGTTCTACGAGCCTCGAAAGGGATGAAAGGTGACCCATACCGACAAAGCGCAAAGTTGGATCGAATAGCCGTGGTATATGGTTTCTGTCGTTACTGTTGCAACTGCCGTAATACCTCTTACAGCAGCAGCCGTCGCTCTCGCAGGCCGTTAAATAACTTCGTGTCTCGAATATCGAAATGGAGCTACAGCGCAGACAGAACGATCGTTCCGATCGCGTATACAGCAAGAAACCATAGCTCACGCTAGGTCATCGTTAGCGATATTTGTTTTTTTTTTTACAACTTCTGACGATAAATCGAAAAAAATTATGACCTACATCAGATCTCTTTCCAAAGAGTGTTGCTTATAGAGTAATTTTTTTAATTTCCGTTATTAAACTTTTTTGCTTTTTTACACGAAGAGAAATTTTCTCTAAAAATCGTGGGATAACTAATATATTTCGAAGATTTATATATAACGTTAATAATTTTGTCTCTCAGAAATAAAAAGGAAACGTGATAAATTAAATCATCGCCAACTTTTTTATGAGGTAATTTTAGAACTTTTACTTCCAGGCGTGCGCACTCACCTATTTTCATTTAATTATCAGGCCGAAATGAGTAGTGCCGTTTCATTGTTAAACCGAATTCTTGCTGATTGTGAAAATACAGAGGGCGGTTAATAATTCTGAAAGATCTCATTTCCTTGAATTAATGTCGAACCGGCGTGTGCCATTTATTTCTGTAAAACTGGCCCTTTACGCGAATAACGTACAAAAGAAAAACACGCCGGCTCATTTATTGCTTAATTAGCACTCTTCTTATTTTACCGATATGGCTTACCGTTGCTCTTAATTTCGAGGGATAATATCTCGAGAATCAACATTCGAAATGTGTATTTAAACATTGTGCGTTCTATCAAGTTACATCATTTCGCAATTTAACATTGGCGATTGACCGCCAAGCTACATTTCGAAAGTACTTCCCTCGGTTTCATAGTACCGGATGGAAATTCGATTCTCGTGACTATAACGTAGCTGGTCATTGACTTAAAAGTTATCCGATGCTGACCGCAAGCTGAGGAGCGACGGGTTGCAATCGGATAGTTGGCGATTTACTGTAGTAATTACCAAAATTACTGAACCGCATAATGGCGGCAATTATCGCCGTAATTCGCGGTAATTGCTGCGGCAATTACTGGGCTGAAATCCTGAAGATCGACGGAAAGGCCGGCAGGTGGTTGCGTCAGTGACAATCGCCTTTCCTCCCCTTCCGAATTTCGTCCCACCTTCGCCTATTGATTTTGATGGAAAAAAGATGGCCGAGATATTATCGCTCAAGGTCAATTTTAACAGATGTTGCTTTTATATCAAAATGGCCGGTTTCGCCCTTTTACGCAATTGATATTTTACATAGAGAAGTTTAATGAATAATTAATATTAACATTCTTCAGTTTGCAATCTTACAGTGTTCTAATCATTATTATTTTGTTGCAGATCTGAGCTACGAGAAAGGGACTGATACTTTCGGCGCGTGGTGAGTTACTTATTAATTTACAAATTTATACGTAAGAAATGCGCGGTAAAAAATTAAACGACTGTCATTTTTTATCATTCGGCCTTCGATGGATTTCTCGTGTTTCCGAATTCGACGGGTAACCGATAAAAGCCGGAGAATGACTCTCTTGATAGCCGGGACAGGCCTTGAAGTGGAAATTGCGATATTCAGAGACGCGACGCGTCCCTCCGCGTCCCTCCGCGTCCCTCCGGGATCGAAATCCGCCGTTTCTTTTCTCTTCCTAATGACTCGCGAAAAATTTCAATGCGTCTCAACGACTCGCCTTTTCATGTCAAATAATAAATGACGGCCGACGTCGTTGGAAGGCTAGGTCGACACGACGCCAGCTATCGAGATGCCGCTGAACGAGAACGCTAGGTGAGCTATCTAAATACGTCGGTCGCTTCTGGCAACCGAAATGATTTTGTATTCATCATCTTTTGAAAAATACCGCTTCTCAAGGACGAGGCCACGTGACGTCCGGGCAAACGTGACCAGATAGTCTGAATCTCCAGAGGACACGCGTCAAGGAAAATGCTTGCAATGGAAAAATCACGGGAATGACGTATTCTTTTCTTCATTCATGTCACTACCTACTTAGTTTCCCTCGTTATGCAGTGACTAAACGAACACATTGTTTGGTTCGCTTAATATAATTAAGTATTTAAGGTAATTGTGATATCTGTTGAGATATTTTTTTCGTTAATTTACAAAATTAACATTTTTCTTTATCATGTAATAACGCTAACATAAATCGCATAGTGAAAAAGCTATTATTCTTCGGTTTGCTGCTCCCTTTATTACACTGCATATCAAATGACATTACGTGCAAGACATGGGTGCGTAGATAGGCGAAACTGCGCTAAAATGGAGACCGATAGCGTAATATTTATTTCAAGTTTCGGAACGAAAGGGATCTACCTTTCCACCACGGGGAGAGCGGGATCTACGTGGGGTAGAATGGCGACCGGCGCCATCGACAACGTACTCGTGAGCCATCGGCGTCTTCCTACGAGACGGATTGCCGTCCTGGGATCGCACCATCGGGTGGCACCCGCAAACTTGCCTTTCTGCCTGTATCGATTTTCAAGCTAATAAAGTTTGTATAGGTGCAAAAGTTGGCAAAAACCCGGCCGGCCGTTTCCCCGTTTTCGCCCGAACTTTCCAAACTCTATGCCCCCGCGCATAATCCGCGAATGAATTTGGATCAGCGGTTAATTTTTCGACTTCATCCCGGCGGCGAATGAATAGTGATCCGACGTTATTTTATTAACGTCCAACGATAGTACGAGAGTTCCAGCAATGAAGTCGCGACTTGGGCGCTTTAATGAAAGCCCATTGTTAGCCCCGTTGAAGCTTGAAAATTCTGCGCGCGGATTCGCGGCCGCTTGAATTGAAACCAGCGCGTAACTCTTCAGAAAACGAACTCGTTGCTATTAGTTGCATGTTCTTTTGCCAATTAGATGCGTCTCTATACCACGAAAAACCCGCGAAAATACCGTTTCGTTTGTATCGCGCAACTTGCGCCGCGTAATTAATGAAGTTTGCTTGAAAAATTTTGCAAATTTTCCCCGCGGTTATATTATTACGCGATTCCGATCACTTAATTGGACATGAACTTCACAATTTGTCTCGGCTTATAATATTTTTGCCGGCCGTGAATGTTACATTTCCCGTGAACGTCGTACAAACGTAATAATGCGATCGCGCCGCGCCGTCACGGCGAATTATTATCCGCCGCGACATACGAAATTCATTCGGACAGTTCGCCGCTTTTTATTACGGCCGCGAGTTATTATTCTCATTTCACGAAGCGGGGAAACGCCGCCTCATGAGAGACTGGACCGACGTTGGCGTTTAATCGTCGCGCATATTTGAATGAGAAAGGATTGCTCACGTTATTATTTTCCCCGCTCAACAACCGTTCGTCGTTTTTGCCATCCCTCGAGACCGCGGTACGCTGGCACGTGTGACATTGGCGGGTCGTACATCGGAGCCCGCGCATTTTCGTACACGCACACACGTGGCGGCGACCGCGGGGTCGTGTGGTTTTCTATTAACTCGAGTGCCGCAGCAGCGTTGGCTTTTCAGCGTGGATTATCCTCTGCGCAATCCGTGCTGGGAAGTCTGTCGGGTTCCCAGGGCGTACGAACGAAAACAGACTATTACGGCGCGCTTGCGAGGGTGAAAACGTTGCGAGAGAGCTAATAGTAGAGCGCACGTGGAAGGATGATAAATGAAAACATTGGCATAAGCAGTCGCTCTTTAATAAATAAAAGATCCTTTCCCACTGCTGAAAAACCCACGTGACACGTCGTTCTGGAACTCGTCTCGTTCCTCCGGATATCCTCGAGTACGTCGAGAATTCACGCAATAAAAAGATATTCATCGGCTGCGCCAGGCAATTCTTCGCGAAATGAATTACGAAGAAATTTCTTTGGACGATCTCTCTGCTTTAAAGACGGATGAATATGACGCATGAATGATTAAATTACTCTCTAATTATGCTTTCTTCGTTCAGAGATGCCAGGAGATAAAAATTATTATTCTCGCAATGCGAACGTATAACAATTACCAATTAGCGCTAATAAGATTTTGTGTGCAAAAGATAATATTGCAGGATTAACAGAGAGAATTATTCCGTCTGTATCTCTATAGAGACATTATTTCGCGAGGAAGACGTAAGGTGAGAAAAGTAAAAGGCCGAAGTGAGCGTCGCTGTATTTTAAGGGTCGCTCGTAAAATTCTCAATTCGAATCCGGTGAGAACACATTAGAAAATAGTTCGCACGTTTATTACCTTCATTTCCTCATTTGCGAGGTTACATCTTCTCCTTGCTCGCGTTTCAATGAGGATGTTATTAAATTCCTTTTCAATAGTCCGCTCTTTTCGCGTGAATGAACATTATTCATTGAAGATTTATTCTGCTCTTCCATTGAGATGCACCGTTGCACGTTTATCGATTCTCAACAATAGAGCGAACTTGTTTGAGCTTACAGGCTCAAAATAATAACTCGAAATATATAATAGACATGGCCGCGCTATTTATAGACATATTACATTTATGCAATTTTACAAATACATAAACAATAGCGCGGAATTACCGCGGCAATTCCGCACGGGAGATACGCACCGTGCATTTCTCCCGTGCGGAATCATTTTTTACATAGCGATATCGAAAAAAACTGTTCAGCGGGAATTCTTTATACAAAATATTGCTCAATAGATCGAGCGCCAGTAATGCCAGAAATAACCGTAAGAGTTGACAAATGGTTGCAACCGCAATTTATCAATATCAAGAGTGGACAAACTTTTATCGGGCTTGTTGGTGCGTTCGATCGCGTTCAATGAATAAATGCCGAAAATGTCGGTGGCACCAGTATGATTCGAAATGTATTTTGGCTGGATGATTTTGCCGGGGTTTGTAGAGATGCGGAAACTTTTCTCGAGCGACTCGTGAAAGGGGGTTCATAAATGACGTGATGCAACCTCGGAAGGTTACGGCGGGTGGTATACGTATAGAAGCGTGTCAAAAGTAATGGTCGGCGTCTGTCAAGCGGCGACGACGTCGAACGTCGCGCGTTGAAGCGAACGGACTGAATAAACGGCGACGATGTCTGTCCTGTGATTCTAAGTATCACTAGCGTGCAGCGCATACTCGTAACAATTCACCATCTACATTGCCGCCGTTACGGGGGAGTGAAAAATACGTATTTTCAAGTCGGCAATATCTGTCGCAGGAACGGAAGAGAGATTTCACGTTTATAGAATTTTTCTCCTCCTCGGATATTATAGCTTGACAAAAAATAATGAAGGCGCGTCGCATTTAGTGGAAGTGGAGGAGACGATTTCAGCTCGCTACGCGCTTAAAGCTAAATATCGTTAATTAAAATATACGGATAAATTAATATTGTTGATAGACGTGACGTATTGTTCATCTCGTCGATTAATTGAATAATTTTCAATGTTTGTCTCCTATATTCTTATCGTTCAGGAAAAGTGTTAATTATGTGTCTAGTGTTAAATAAACAGCTCTATACTTGCCTCATAATAGGGACACAAATCGAGAAGTAGCCATAGAGATAATGTCAATAGTATCATCGACGATCACGCGATTAACGAGCGAAATGAGCGTCACCATGATGACATGAGGATTGGCGGTAACGGTGCGACAACTGCCATACGTGACATAGTCGCCGACACGATCACATGTTTCCCAATACGAGAGTTGTCGATGTGACGCAATTGCGACACTTTAGTAGGTCTTTGCGATCGTAATGATTAATCAAAGCCGATCGCGCTGTTATGAAATTGTAACACGTAGCCAGTGGAAAATATCCTTGCGACATAAACCCGTGATAAATGCCGCTGTGTTATCCGCGCTAACGTTGCTTGCTTTTTTTTGCAATATAATCATTAAAGCTTCGTAGAGACAGAACAGAACTTTACAACTTCTCTTTTAGCGAATTCGATTGGTGCACGTTAAAGCCGTTGTACATAATCGACGTAAGGATGAATGCTTAACATAAATATAATAGAAACACGTTGAAAACCGAAATCTTTAATTCACTTTATCGTGTTAGTGTGCAATATTTTTTTTTAAATATTTACTGGGCATTTTATTATTCAAGATATTTCAATTTCACATTCAGTGTACAAAGGGTTTAATGTGCACTAAATGTGACCAATCGAATTCGCTATTTGATCTCTTTTATTAAAATTTCAGTACTAATCGATTCTCTCTGTGCATTCCGTTACAAAGTTTGTTGCCTATTGCCGCGAATTCACAGGTTTCCCCAGGTTTGACTGAATTATATACTGATTCGTGACTACTCAAGGTTTTGGTAAGCGCACGAATGAAACTTTCACGACGCGGGAGAGGACGATTGATTGGCTCCTCTCAAACGTCTCGTGTGTGTTTGTGAGTTTCGCGCATACCGAGTAATCTTAGTGTGAGTTCTACCGGAAGGAAGCGCCTTGTCCCCGGGGGCACCGAGCACCCGGTTTCCAATTAAGGTCTGATTACAGTAAATACGCCAACGTGACGAGAGCAATGCCGGCGTCCCAGCGGCTGCGAGAGGAAGCCGTTTGAAACGAGAGGATTGTCGGAAGAGGCGTAGCTGGCGTGACACTACGCTCGCGCCTTGTTTATTTCGTATGCTTATTCGCGTTTATGCTCGACATATCCCGGAACTTGGCACCAGGCTACAGGCAATTACGTTTAATCGAACGACCGATTCGAGCGCCCTTTGATTTCGCGTCGCTCCCGATGGGAAAATCGCTCGTGACAAACGTGCATTTCTACGTATATTTTTTTGCACGAGTAATAGCGGAGCGTCGAGAGAGAAAGAAAAAAAAAGAGAGTGAAAGAGAGCAAGAATTTCCCCGAGTAACGTAATCGCATTATGCGCGCGCGCGCGCGCGCGCGCGCTCTCGCGCACGTGGATGAGCGTAACTTCATCTTACGCATTCCGGGCGCTATAATGCGTCCATCCTGTAATCCGATTGAACTTTGCATCACGTCGCGTAGCTTTGATTTTCGTTACAAGCCCGTTTCCCTTTGATCCCCCTCGAAACAGCGGCGTAACGAACGGATTAACCCAACTTAATGCAAAATTGACAAAGGCGCGAGCTTAAACTATTATCGAGGGCCGCGGGGTATCCGATCTCTTTACCGCTTTATTGCACATTACACATCCAACGCAATATCAATCACATTCTCTCTCTCTCTCTCTCTGCAATGATTGCCACGGTGCATTCGCAAGCGCGTAATCCCTCGCGTAACAACGTTACAAAGCGATGTGCGACACGAGAGCACGATTCACACGAACATTCGGCATCTATGAGCAAGGCATATTTTCCTGGTGTATATGGGTTAATCGATTTCCGAACAACACCGTATGTATCGTGTACGCGTATCGCGTCTGTGCTACTGCGTTTGAGCATGTGTGTGTGTGTGTGTGGTGTGTCCCATAACTGGCCCTTTTATTTTCATTTTTATTCCAATTGTCGATGATAAAGTGTATCTCTTCTATCGGTGGAGAAACGCGATATATATTCAATGCGATCTAGTCGCGCTACCTAGTCGTTTAACAACTACTTCTCCTAATTTAACAGCCCTAGCTGAGATTTATGATACACGGTCATAGGTCAAAAAGAGCGTGTGCACACTTCGAAAGCTATTATTGATACATAAAATGTCGACGCAAATAGAGAGGTCTGTAGTGACTGGAATATTTCAGGAGTACACAAATACATATTTTGTTGTATTTTTATTAGCTCATTGTATATAGATAAATATCTCGATATTTCCAGATTTATTCGGTAATACTGAAGTTTCCAATCGGTGAAAATATAACCGCAGAATTCGAATCTATGGAACGCAGATGAAAATACAACCCCAAGCTGTGAAATTAGCCGATGCTGAATGTAATCCAGACGCAGAATAACCGCTATTGCTTGCCGGGAAAAGATTTAATTGTACCGTAACACGATGTGAAATCGATTTCGTTGT
The DNA here is from genome assembly GCA_021460005.1 of Tetramorium alpestre. Lineage (NCBI taxonomy): Eukaryota > Metazoa > Arthropoda > Insecta > Hymenoptera > Formicidae > Tetramorium > Tetramorium alpestre. The sequence goes on along the minus strand of JAJVSH010000087.1, from coordinate 161,270 downwards.
TTCGGGGCTAGTGATCTCCTCGAAAAATTACATTGCATCCCTCTTTTCCCCCTTTCGCCATCATTCTCATTTGCACCTCCAGAATTGATACTCGACGTTGGATCGACGCGAGTAATAACATTTGCATGCACCACGCGAGCGCTGCGCGTGAACGAGAAAACGTAACTAAATTACAAAGTTTATGCCCCTGCATTTTCCAGGACGCGGGACAAATTGCTACGCCAAAACGTGTTACTGCCGCAAAAGTGAATTAACATTTTCGGACTTTTCTTGTCCCTCAAACTGGATGGCGGTTGCACAACGGTTTGCGGCTGCAATGAACTTACAAATAGTTCGATGCATTCTGCACGATGTGTTTCTATTTTTCCCTTACACCGGCCTATAACTTCCACTAAAATGCATTTTTAGACGTGCGCTTTCGGAGCTTGAGAAAATTAGATTTTTCTTTAACCCGTAACACTCTTGTGTTTGAAATCATGAATGTTAAAATTTTATACGCGCTATATACGTGTTTTCTCGCCGCGGGGGACGCGTTGTATAATGTTCTTCCGTTCGAAAGGCGCGCAAAACCACATCACGCGGAAATCTATCGCGCCTGGGAATCATCACGTGCGTGTTTCCTCTCGCTGGCGTTTAACCGCGCACGTCGTTTGCATACATCGCCAAAATTGATACCCGGCAGTGCAATTTACGCGGATACATATGCGTATATTCGCTTAACGTCGACTAATGATACTCGCCATACGCGCACGCACATGTTACAATAAACATTAGATACACAATGCACATCTACGAATATGCGCCTCGGTGTTATATTGGTTTAGCATTTTAGGTTTAATTCGACGTCCGCGTCTTAAACCCTTCTGCCTTTGTCTCTCTTTTACGTGACACCTAAATAAACTCTATCATCTACAGCGACTGCACTGTAAGAAATTTATGTAAAATTACATATAATTTTAAGATCCACTATAATGGACGTAATTTTACAAATTTACAAATTTTTGCGTGTTTCTCTAATTTTGCAGTACATAAATAAAAATAATTTCTTTATTTGTAAATTTTTTTTACAATGTATGCACAAAGAAAAACAAGTTGGAAAATTTTTGCGAAATTTATATGTTGAGTTAGAAACATGCAAAAATTTATAGTTTTTAGGTGTAAACTTACAATTTAGAGTGGGTCTCAAAATTACTAATAGGTGTAATTTTACATAAATTATTTACAGCGTGTGCGAGTACGTGCGCGCGCGGAGAGAGAAATATTCGATTCTGAGCTGGTCGCATTTCGTGCGTATCGGAAAGTAACGGAAAGCATTATCAATTCATACATGTTGATATAAATGGTAACCATTATAACGATGCGTGCATAGAGAAATCTCGTAAATGTACAATTCAATACTTTATTCGCGGACCGATCGTAAACAAATATTAATTAGCTCGTGTTTACTCGCGTGAAGAAAAAAACGATGCACATATACGCACGTAAATACATAACTATCTATTCTCATATTCGTAATGTCCATATAGACGTTTGCCCATATGAGCATTTCCCCGGACGAGTATTCGCTTGCTATGCGGCTCTACATGTATATTCGCTTAACGTCAGCTAATGATCCGTGTCTGCATATATACATCAAGTATAATACGTACATATACACAGAGAGAGAGAGAGAGAGAGAGAGAGAGAGGAAGGGGGGAGGGGGACAGAGTACTATGCATTTACCAATGTACGCTGCTCTATATCTATCACGCATGATAGTTCGGCTCTAATATTCGATTCAAAAGCGAATTAATTACGCGTGTGACATTTCTAGCACGTCGCGCGCAATTCAATTTAAAGTAAAATTTGTGAAATTAATTTCGGAGCAGGTAATAAAATATAAGAGTTTGAGTTATATGTACCGCGGAAAAGTTTTCAGCTGCGGGGCTCTTAAAAGACATCTCCGTTTTACTTCCCTGCCTCAATTCCTGTTTTCCTAAAGACTCCGTGCCTATTTGCACAGGGAAAACAGTGGAAAAGTCTGCGTCGCGCTACTCGCCGCGAGTTCGCCTGTGCAAATTTAATGTAGGAGCGAGAATAACAAACGGAAATTCTTCCTCAGTTCGGCGGTTATCACTGAGACGGATTATGATACGAATAACCGGGTCCGAGACGATGGTGATCACTTAATTACATATGTAATTATACACATGCGAACGTGATACCAATCTCGATATAAGCGGATAAAACGGTGTGGGAAGTGTGGCGTGCCGGATAACAGCGTTATTGCCGTTGTTCTTGTCGCTTCTCTGATTCTACACGGTAGAATCAGCAGACTTCTTGGCAATTTAGAGTTCGATTAGAAATCAGCCTGCGCACGAACATTCCGATATTCCACGATATAACTTCAATTGTTTTTCGATCGCCGGTAATCTCGTAAAAACAATTCCCGTGACCTTTGTCGGCGATTTTGAAGATCTGGGTAGATAGAAGAAATCATTCTTCGCGTCAGATTTGACAGATCAAATTATGACGCTGTAGATTTATATTCATAATTTATTGGAAATTTTTACCTATCTTTCCCTCGATTAAAATAAATTTTTTTCACTTGAAAGCATCGCGCATTCCGTAAAGCAAATTTATAAATCGAAATATTGCTCAAATCGCACGTATTTTTCTCGGTCTAATAAGCCGATTCGCAACGCCATTCGCCGTGAATATAAACGAATATTGCCAAACTTTGCGAAAACATAGATCTAAAATGGAATTTTGCGACGCGATTCTATAGACGCTATCAAAATTTAATTTCCGGTAGATAGAAGTGCCCCGCGCGCGCGAGAAACATCGAAAAATTTTCACATATTCGCACGTGGGAAATTGTCACGTGTGAAAGCGGATGTATAGGGCCGTTATTGCCGACCTTGTTATCCTTGCCTCCTTCAAATATGGGAGAGATGCGCACGCTTGCGTCCCGGTATAATTTATCCCGCTTCAAAATTATCCCGGAACGGCCACGTCTCTCTACTTCTGTTTCTAAATGATTCAAACCGCGCGCACGACAGCCGAGGCTTCCTCCGTCAAAATAATTGGAAATCCGAGCCCATACGATCAATACGAACAAGCGAGAGTCAGCGTAGTGGTATGTTAAAATGAACAGCCCCATACGTATAAATCCAACCATACGTCGTTTCGTTTAAATAAAGTTCGTAACGAATGTTTTAATCGGCTTTGTTAGGACGGCATATTGCAACGCTTTTCGCTCCTGTCGGCTAGAAATTTCTTTTTTAAATGTTACCGTTCAATTAAAACGGTTTTGTGGCAACATCGAAGATCGTATGAAATAAATGCGAGTAATATTATTATTGCCGGTTCTCCGATATGAGCAAACAAATTATAGTTTTTTTCATGTTCAGCGGAAAACATTATTTTGTGCTTTATCAGATAGCAAGCTATGAATCTGCGTGATTTTATTAATTATCGCTATACACGTGTTTTGTATGTCGCTTTTGTATAATCTCACTAATCTTTTAATGTATTACTGCAATAAGTTATACACTTCAGCTCCATCAAGTATATTTTATCTTCAGCATATGTTAAATGTGTTAAACAGTCGTTTCGTCGGAATTTTCTAAACAAAGTATGTATTTTCTCTGCATCGTGAGATCAAATAGAAATGAGATGAGCGGGGGGAAAAATGTCAAAAAATGTCGCGGGAATAACTGGAATATGAAATTTTCATGCGGAATTTACTTCTCGGTGGGGTTCAACCGACAAATTATCGGCGATGCCTGACCGCGGAAAATAATGGACGGGTCGTGCGAGCCCAGCCAGTATTGACACTCTGCGTTCATTTACATCGTAATGATGCCAAAGTGTCAGTCCTGTCAGGCGCACGATAACGCCGCGTCGAGGGGCAACGAAAATGTGTACGCCCAGGACGAAATGGGGACAATCGTCGGTGCAGCGGGGGGACGATGCAGCTCTCGTGAGGTGAAGCGAGGGGAGTCGCGAGGAAGAGAGCGATTTCGCGGTCGGCTAAACAAATTATCGCATTTCGATAACGAGGCCACTCATAAAACGGCGCGCACCTCAAACTCCGAGACCCACAGCCGAAATCGCCGGTAAACCATCTCCGGGATGATGTAAGTCGTTTCGCTGACGTTGGTAATAGCGCGGTCGATCGTAACCGGAGAATAATTATTCCTCCGATAGAGGAATTGGTCGAGCGACAATTCGATGGGACTATCCTTACGATCGCTAATACTGATTGCGTCTCTCTAGATAAGCATAAATATTATTATATAAAACAGTTTGTTCATTTCCCTTGGTATTTCTTCTTAACGAGTTAAGAAGAATTAATTAAATTTAATGAAATAACAAATACTCATGGAATATCAGTGAGATCTAGGAATTTTTCGTCAGATTCTTCAGCATCACGCGAATATGAGCTAACGACACAGATAATGAGTTTCTCCACTTATGGAATAAAGCACATAAACATTCCTGTTCTAATTAAAAGAGTAGTCGCGCGATGCAATATGCTGTCATCGACGCTGTGTCATGTACGCTATCGCGCTCGTTTGTCGTCAGAATGTTCCTGTATTGTCGTTTGAGTATTTACAAACGCCCTTAGTATAATTAACGCGTCACTGTGTTGCGTGGGTATTTGAGTAATTAATTGCCTACGGCTAATGCTTCGCGTTCATGAAGGGAGTGACTTGCGTGCTGTCGACGTTACCAGTATTTAATCGACGTCATGCGTACCGCTTTATTTACAAAGAGAGTTCTTAATTTAGCCAAAAGAATTTTTTTCTTCACAGAGAATAGCCTGTTTTAATAATAGTAATTTCCGAGATAATTATACAACGATTGAGATATACATAGCGGAGGCATACAGTGAAATAATTTACACTGCGCTGCACCAACGTGAATTTTTTTCTACGTAATAACAATGAGAAAGAAAAAAAAAATATATATTTCGCGATACATATATTTACTTTTATGCATTTCGCCAGCGAAATTTAATAACGTATCTATTTGCAGCAGCAAAGTAAATATATGTAAATAAGTCCTTTATTATCGCGCTCCGTCTCGATAATAACGTGCTAATCACTAGGAGTAGTCTACATTTAATTCCGCGCTAATCTACGGTATTCATTACCGAATGGTATTGTCTAATCCTTTATTAACGCTAATCTCTGAATGAATTAATGCGTTCCGAATGATTTATTAACGCTCACGCTAATCGCCACTAACACACCGGGGCAAGTACATTCGTTAATATTCGAACATTCACGAGTACCGCGGCTGTAATTAACGAGTCCACCCTCGCCGCCTTCGGTAATTAATTGCCCGCGGCTAATACCCCCTCCGATCAGAGGCGGGAGAAGGGGTGACTTGCACGCCGCCACCGACACCGCGATCCCCTCGGCGCACTACGTCCCTGGGAACGAGCCCTGACCTGGAGCAACCGACGGCGCAGTGACGTTGCGGCGTGACGTCATCGGGGTGCATCTGTGACGTCAAGAGGGTGCGGATTGTCAGAACGGTGGGGATGATTCCGTCCAGGTGAAACATCCAACGGCTCGGGTCAAGTTGCTTAACCCCTCGCTGTCGTCCCCCCATCTCTGACCTTCTTTTTGTGACCGACGGAACGCTTTACAAACTATTAGAGCGCTCCACACTTTCGCGCTGTATATTGTCGCTTGCGGTTACATGTAGCGCTGTCCGTAGACGCAACGTAATCCCGTCGAATTTTTCGTGAAAGCTCGAGAAATTAATGTCCGGCTTTATAAGGATTCTAGGTGATCACCAGTTACATATATATGTATAGGAATGCATTCGTTTGCATACGTAAAATATTGTTGTGTAACGTGACTTTTCCAGAAGAGAAAAAGCATCGACCTACTTCCCAAACGTTTCCGTTTGACATCATTCGCGCGATGTATTTTTGTCGGGCAACTGTAAGTCCTAATTCAATGCGCGTATGTCCGAGAAGAGAAATGCTCTCTCTCTCTCTCCGATTCCGATAACTCTGTTCCGGCCAATGTTAGAAGCACCTTTGATCCGACGTTCTCCGGCCTGTAGGGATACAAGCGCGTCTCGTGCATTTGTTGGTGGGAAAATGCCTTACCTGGAAGAGGGGGTATGTCGCGACGGAAGCCAATAAAAGAATTTCCTACGGCGGCGAGGAAAACAACGTTTGCGCCGAGTGAATTGCGTTACACATCGCAACGGACGTCTGGAAGCGCGCCGGCCTCGCGAAATCAATGTATCAGAAGGCAAGGATTTATTATTATTTGCCGAGGGGAACCATTCGTTGTCCTATTCCGATATACACCGGCGGTATCGGATATTCTCCCAGTCACAAATTCTACGATAAATTTCAACGCGCTTTTTCACCGAACAAAATTTACATTCCTCTGATTTTCAATATCACGTATAATTAATTAAATTTTAACATAAATTTCTGCTAAAGGGGAAACAAAATTTGCCCGTTAATAATTTAAAAACAAGATTTCATTTTCCAACGGACTCTGCTTTCAAATTTTTTTTCCTCGGCAATGCCTCTGTTTCAAGTGTCGACGACACTTCCAAGTCGATTATGCAAAATTGACGAAAAAGTAAACTTGGCAACTTTGAGAGCACGAAACTGAAAAAAATTACTTTCAACTTTTCCGAAGACTTTCCGAAGATTTAAAGATACTCCTTTCAAATACACTTTCAGAACTACGGCTTTCCCTCATCGAGTTATCGCGATTTTAAGTGACCAGAACATTTTCAACTTTCTTTTTAACGACTGGGGACAGTGTCGGCTGGCACTCTCTTTCTAGCGATGCACAATTAAATTTGTGATTCAAAAGATACGCCCGACAGACCTGTCTGCGACACCTAAGGATGTGTGCACGTGCGTGCTTTCTCATGTATTTTTCGCGGGAAGTCCGCGACGTTTCGTGCCTCTTTTTCGCTTCTCTCCATCGTGCCTGTAACGCAGCTCGCAGCCAAGAAAAGAAGAATCCCGCAAAATTTGCAAATGGAAGCCTCTTAGGAAACGACAGTAGAATTTTCGTGCAGCATCACGGCGCATATCCGCTTTCCCGAATGCGTCCCTTTTTCCTCAGCCTCCTCACATTCCCTGTTTCTCCTCGTCGCTTTCCTTCCGCCCATTTCTCTTTTTCAAAGTTCCACCGTCCCGAGACGCCGGCGTACTTCATCTCTTCACTTTCTACTTTGCCCTTTCTCGGGCTGCTTCCCCCCCCCCCCTCCCTCCTCTGCCGTGACACTTTGTACTTTAGATTTTGTTTGTACTTCAGATTTCCTTCCCTTCACATATCACTTAGGTTTTTGCAATAGCAACATACCTACCACCTCGATCATCGTATTTCTATATATTCGGACTTTCTTTCGGTTTTTTGCTTTCATGCCATCATTTCTTCCATATCGCAATTTCGCTACGTTGCCCTTTCTCTGTCCATCACGGAGTTTTGTACATTCCCGTCGGGAATTGTCCTTCGTTTCTTGCGCCGCCAACGTTTATAGCTCGTGCAACACGCCGATACGATTGCCCGAATAAAGCCATTCGTACAATTCCATTTTTCTCGCCGGTCCCGCTAGTCAGGATGTCACCCACGTTTTTGCCATGCATCACCGTTGACTTTGCCGCATTGACATCGTTCGCATCCGAATCTTCGACCACGCGCGCGATTTATTCCTCGTACGTTCGCCTCCTTTGCTCCCGGCGTGGCGCGGTGCGGTGTCCGGCTCTTGGCGATGCTGCAGCCACCCTCTTTCTCCTCGATGCGTTCCTGCTCTACCCCCTTTTTTTGAATCAATAACGCGCCCGGCCGCCCGTAGGTAGGTAGAACGGGTCAAGTGACCACCCGCGACCCGTAAAGCCGGTACACCCGATGCACGGTAATATTACCGGGCCGTTTTGGCCGGAGAGTCGAGCGTGGAATTGCCAAGTCAGCTCATCGGGATTGAGCTTTGTTCCACTTGAGTGAGCTCGGCGTATACCAGAGAGCAACGGCCAACGTTGCGTTCGACTGTATCGGGCCAAAGGTACGCCCTACAAACCATCCCTCCGTGGCTCGTCTCAAGAGCGCGCGGCCCCCCCCTCTGCCCTTCCGATCGAGTCCGTGTCCGGACTTTACAACCCTCGCACGAAAAACCGTCAACCGCAGCGGTTAGTTTCGACCGTCGCGGCAACAGCAGCCGGCACGACGACGCTTCTTGTCGACGCTCCTCGCACATGTCGCCGTCCTCGTGCTCTTCTTCGTGGTCACGCGAGCAAGAGCGGGCAAACTCGTCTCGCATCGCTAGATTGCACGGGCCCCGCGACAACGTCGACGCGCCCCGTTTCGCCTGTGTTCACAAGAAGCGCGATGTCATCGGGTTCCCGCTTTTGCCTTTGCGCGACCGGCTTGTAATTTGCTACCACCTCGCTACAACTACATCCTCCATGTTTTTACGCCAACGACTTTATTACGTCTTATTTTGAGCCGGCATATTAAAACCCGCTACGCCGGATGTATTCGCGCGGCGAGTAAAAATTGATGTAATCCTTGAAAGTAGTCTACGGCATCATTGTTTTCGCAAGCGCATAATTTACGCGCGGGAGAAAAATATGCCAGACACTTTCTTATGTAGCCACACACTCGAGGGACAAAACGCCAAAAGGGAGTGTAGTTTTTAATCGAAAAATATTCAATCACGCGCTTGAAAACTTAAGCCTTCGTCGATAATCTGAAATGTAAATATGTAAATATGATGGAAATAATTATTTTCGAAATATTCCTTAATTTAGTATTCGTGTCTACCTTTCATGTTTGTTATTCAGATTCGATCTCGCGCGATTATAATCGCATCAAAATTGACAGACTACTTCCAAATCAAAGTTCCAGGGGCGAAGCTTAAAATTCTTACGTAGTACTTAAGGGATGGAGCTTCTTGATATTCAGAAGAAACTCCTTTGCATTAATTAAATTCGCGACGAAGGGAAAAGAGACTGTCGGCTAGAAGAAGATAAGGATAAAGAAAATGGGATCGAAGCCAGATTCGTGAAAAAAAAGCAAAGGAAAGAGGAATTAGAAATTAAATAGAAAAATCAGATCATAAAGATACATCAATTATTATACAACATAATCGAATAAAGTAATTGATGCATTACTTTATTATATAAATATATATACGTACATTATTTGTGATTTTTATTAAAGTAGATATTGATTTTTATTGCTCGGCTGATATAGATAAATATTATATATAAAATAAATTTTACAAGCCAATTATTTAATCGCTTTTAAAAATTAAAATTTATATGATTAATTACTTTACCGTAAAAAGATAATAGAAATAATTTAATATTAAATCTAAATTTGAAAAAGAAAAATCCATCTTTATTCTACATTTGGCGCAAATAGAATTTAATTCATTATTATTTTCTTTAGTTTCTTGAGAAAAGTAAAAACTGCGCGAGAGTTTAATAAATCAGAGAACCAAAATGAGTCATCACGATGTAATCTCTTTTTTTTAATTAAAATCACGCAAAATTTTAAAGAAAATATAAAAATTTTAAAAATATTAATAATGAATTTTGATTTATGTCAAAACTTTTTTGATGAAAGCCGATCGAGAATCTTGAAATAAGTAGCGGCAACAGCTTCATTATTGATATCGTTAAAACGCAGAAAATATACTCTCTAAATCTGACGCAGTGAATAGTCACTATTTGCCAATGAAAAGTATGCCCTTTTCACTGGCAAATAGTGAAAATTCACTGCGTCAGATTTAGAGAGTATGTATATTTTACAAAACGTTAAATATATCTTGGAACAATATTGTCTGGCGCGCGATTTTAGTATTTGTTTTTCGGCGCGCAACGCGTCATTGTTACCGCGCACAGGTTGTTAGGTACGCAAGATCGGTGCGCTATCACTTGCGTGACGACCCTCGAGCGAGCAGGCAGCGAGCCGCTTCACGTGTTCGTCCCTCGAAATGTGATCACACGTACAATTATTCTTCTCAGCTCGCGCAATCGATCAACACCGCAACTAATCACTCGTGAACTTTACGCTGACTACGCACTGAAGCACAATTTGTTCGAGCCATTAAAACAGAAATTGAAATAATTGTGATGAAAATTGATCCCTTCGTTGGATGATTTAGATTCCGGTATGAATATATTTTATTCTCGCATAATAACTTTATATCTTTTACGGATTGAAATACGATTCATTTGTTTTCGGATTAAAGTACGGAGTAATGTACTAGTCGATGGATCGCGAGTGACTCAAGTAACGAGTAATCGCGTACTAACTGCATTATTATTTAATAGTTATCGATTTGAGAAACTAAAACTAAAATATTTAGTATATATTTTTATAACAAAATAAATCTAATATATTAAATGTATAACGAGGATATATGAGATGTCATCGGTCCGCTGTAATGCAGTCGCCCGCGATTAACGTCGGGAGTGCCGTGTAATTATTGGATTTTGGTGATTAAAGCGCGCGATTGTAATTAACAGTGTTTTCGTGAGTCCTGTTATGTGTGTGTGTGTTTGTATGCAACAAAGAAACCTGAGAGGAGAAGGCCACGGAGGCATCGGGCAACCGTGGAGTGAGTAAAGTTACTCATTGTTTTATATTCGTTACTTGCAGAATTGATTGTTCGCAGTTGTTTTTCTCGCTACAGTTATTTTTCAAGACATGAATTATTTTCGATATTGCTATACTTGTGTATTTTATAGTTCAAATAGTTGATATTATCACTCCGCTGCGCATCATATTGACGAATTACATTTCGTTTTAACAGAATTACATTTCGTTTTAATTCGAGATAATGGATTTGTGAACGAATTTCATCAGATATGTATAAGATATGTATGAATGTGCGTATATATCAAGTTAAGAGCATTAAATGTAACGTCTCATAGATCCATTGTGTATGCCGTCAAATGGATGGACTAAAGTAGATTACTAGCAATATCGAATCTTAAAAAATATTAAAAACAGTGGATTTATGGTGAGAACGTATACATCGAATTTTCTGTTGCATATGCAATACGCAGGATTAAATGACTCGCGTGCTAAGCATGAAAATTTTCGATTAATACTCATTAATATCAATTGATCGTTATAATGTACATAGTGCCATTTACCTATAAGAAATATATAAATATTATTTACATATACATATCCCGTTACTGCGATATGAATTTAGCGGAGCGAAGAGTAGGGCACCCCGTGACGTCATTTAGAACCGACGGTGGCCGCGACGGCTGAGGTGGAACGAGGGGATCGAGGGTTGGCGATAGGAGTAAAGCGGGAGGGTTGAGGTCGGTCTGCCACTGACGTAACACGCAGAGTCGGCGGTAGAAAGTACGGGAGGGAATGGTCGGTCGGTGGTGGAGGAGGAGGATAGGCGGTACGGGGGTGTATGAGAAGGAGGGAGAGGGGGAGGAGATGGACGGGGCGGGAGGGTACTGCCTGACGGGCATCGGTATCGACCGACCGAGAGACGCGATGGAGCGTGTAGCCGAGGGATGCTGGAGCATGTTAAGGGATGTTAAGAGCACCCCGCCGACCCTTACGCTGCCCGGATATTTTTTCCTCGCCGGCCTAAACTGCGAGCGTCGCGTATCGCGCGAGTTGTCCACCGTCATCGGGGGGGAAGGGGGTATAATGTTGGAAATATATACTTAAATGACAGACGTACCTGCAGGTTTCTCGCGCGGAGAAATGAATAACTTTCTTCCGGACGCGGAGGAACGACGAAGCTGTCGGATCTGATCGTTCCTAGCTAAACCTGATTTATTATTCTCAGTTCTGAACAAGCAGTCGAGTACATTTGCTTAGAAGAATGGCGAGAATGCGAGAGAAATCCTATTACGAAATAGCCGACATTTGTCGTACGGTTGCATCTGCACCCTCGCTAACTTTATTGTTACCGGCGCGATTTTATGAATTGACGTGAAAAGATGGATAGTCGGAAATGTACATTTGAGAATAATTACATCGAACATACATGTCGAATTATCATCGTTGCGATTGTAATCTGTGTAGAAAGATTAAAACATAAAATTTGGGGTGCAGCCGGGGGGGGGGCGCTTCACTAATGGATCACTAAATACAGCGAAACATTTTCAATCGTTCGTTCAATCTAAACAAACCGTCTCTATTCGCTTAATCGTTGATCTTTGATATGCCGTCACGTGTAGGGACTGTCCGGTGAATGATGAATTTCAACAATGTCGGACGTGTGTTAATGTGTGAATGGCTTAGAAACTATCACAAGCTCACTCCGGCCCCACTTCTTTCTTACACGTCTTATTCTCGGCTCGGTATTACCACCCCTCCGCCCGCTTCTCATTCTCCCCTTTTCGGAGCAAGAACATTGGCGCCTCTTCCATCATTTCGGTCTGCTACGACGGCGGTTATAGGTGGGATGGCATCGGGACTGCGAGCATGAAAAATTGCAGGTGCAGCTGACGACACGTTAAAGCCTTATTAATTACATTCTTCTGAAACGCGTCCGTCTCACCGAGATGCGACGGGCATTGTTTAGGTCGTTTGTGGAAAAAAAAATCGTCTGATCGCCACTTGATAGCCGCGCCATGCGAGTTTTCATCGTTGTAATTCTGAGCATGTTTTAATCACGAGTTTTCGTCCATGTGGAAAAAAACCTGTTATTAAGCGATTAAAAAATTACTTAAATTTACAAACTCGCGGAAGATGACGTGTATTAAGTGGCCGTTATTGTATACATTTAAACACACGTTCATTTATCTTGAATTTATCAATTAGACCATGGAATTTCGATATTAACGAGTTATTGCCGACCATAACGAAAGATTAATTAATTAATATTCATACATATTTCGTGATTGTCCGCTGATTACAAAAAGCGATTTATGTGTTACATTACGTGTACGTATACACGTGATGTATATGCGTATGTTTTAACGCTACCGATATTTTTTTATAGAATTAAAACGGCTCGTTTGTTTCTTTAACGACGAGCGAAAAAAAAACAAAGAGTTTCAAACTTTTATATTAATTTAGACAAAGAACGAAGATAAAGCTCGTTGTAGTGCTTTAGAAAATTGGAGTTTGTAGACACAGTAGATCGCAAGTTCTCATACATTACGCTTCCTACCGTAATTCTCGCCGTAGCGAGAGACTTTTATCACAGTTATCTCTTTCTCCTACGAATAATTCATCGAATTCCTGTCAATGCTTTCTAGACAATTATCAATTCGATAATATTCAGTCGAGAGACGTTAAGATTGTCTGATAGGACTTACACTAATTATCTCCAGCTATCGGCATGAAGCATCAAATCCGACATGCGACTGGATTAAACAATCTGTCTCTAATCAATGCGATGGTCCTGCCCATCCTTTGTACCCGGATTACAACTCTGTGCCGGATTAATATTCGCCATTCCTTTTGTTGTCCCGTATTCTTTACGCGATTGCCTACTTTGTGATGTCGAAAAAAAAAACATAGCGCTGTTCGGCTTAAACGTTTCAAGCCGAACTTTGAAACTCCCGGCCGCGTGTTTTATAACGAATTTTCGTTTCGCTTTCCGAGATTTTAGCGAAGTCAGTCGCGCAAGAGTGGATTTACGAGAATTACGAGAGACCCGCCAAGCCGAACGGTCTCTGCGTTTTCGTTAAAGCGCTTAAATTAGCGCGCGCACGAGTGAGATTTCAAACGTTTCGTACGATGCAATCGTGCACTGCAGCGTACGGGGGGCGGGGGGGGGGNGGGAGAGAAAGAGAGGGGCCGCATGTAGCGGCTCTTGTTTACGGGACTGGCCATTTCTGGGCGCTCATACATTCGACGCGTTGCATGCCCGACAATGCGCCCATACATACGTCCGCATCGCGATGTAACGCAATTTGAGTGACATAATACGCCCGCGGAAATACACGGACACGCGCACAAATCGCGGCCTTTCACGGTTTTAAACGCCGCAGACAATGAGCGCGCTGGAAGCGCCCGATCGGGGGAGGGCTGTGAAAATCGCCACGGCGACAGGTATCTTTCCGTCGGATCGATCAACAATAACGCTCGTTTATTATTTTAAACCCCCCCCCCCCCGGTGCGCGAGGGACGGGCGCGATATTTAGCCGGCGTTAATTAACTTCGGTCTCGGAGCGAATTACCGCGCCGCGAGTAATCTGGCGACCGGGCATGATTCGACGATGATTTGCAGGAAAGCGCACTTTCCTGGCTTGTCTGTAATTACGCGAAAGTAACGCTGGCTTCCGCGCAATCAACGCGAGTACCTTTGTTAATTAAACAAAAAGATGGGAGACCCGCGCGTTAAATTGACCGAGATGACCCCAGGTCGGGCGAAACCTAACGTAAAGGAGCTTATCCCCTTTTTTTTTATTCCTTTTGCGCTCGCACGTCGCCTAAGCGGATCGAACGGCAGCTTGTTAGCCCAATAATTTGATTACCTCGCGCTTAACTGTGCAGTTTTTTCGCCTCTTTGGCACTTTAGTTTCTACCGTGTGCAGCCGCCGCGCCGAGTGCGCGCTAGGTAAAGTGCATGATTGCGTGTCACGATGCAACGTGAATTATGCACCGGGGAATAATGGGGGACGTGGGGGCCCTTACGATAAATTAGCAATGCCGCCGCCTCCTCTACCTGCACGTGTATAGCGCTGCTCGCCTTCCACACTTGCAGCTCTGTGACATAATACTAATGCTGTGTGGGTGCCGTCGTTAAGATGCATTGAAATGCATCGATTTTTTATTACACGGCTAACGTTGCATGAAGGTGCCATGCGACGCTGCATTTCTCTCTCGGCGAGTTACCTGCAACGCGTTCGCCGTCGAAGCCCCCATCAATCGTCTAATATGCCTTTCATATATTTTTCATCCCCGACGCGTCGCTCGGTTACGTTTTGCGCAATAATAATTTAATTTAACTTCCCTGCCCCCCCCCCCTCCCGTCCCCTTCGTGCCCTTTGAAACTGAACAAGTAAATTCTCTCGCCCAGGGAGTATGTGTGTATGTCGCGTGATGCACAACGAATCGCCGACAATACGTCAAACACAACGCGCGCCGGGCGCAAGGCTACTCTAATAAATTCATAACATAACCGCACGCTAGCTACAATTACAATTATCGATTATAGCCGGTAATTAGAACTTGTTTACGGGAATGCAATTATTACTTAATGTCATCATAGCGCTATTGTTTCATAAATAACAATATCGCGGAACAGGTCCGATCGTCGCGTACATGGTAAGCAACGGGCAATTGTAATCGATCGAATGTTCAGGCTTAGCAAATGTAAATCTCAACTATGGCTTCGTCATTTTTTTCCGCTCCGAAATTCGCGTCGGTCGTCGGGAATCAGATCGTGAACGTGCGCGTTCCCGTCTCTGCGATCAACTCGTGCCGAAGGCGTGTCCTCGCCGCGGACACGCGAGGCAAACGAGGATTGCGTGAAGCGCCATCAACGATTATGCGTTCTGGTACAGGACATATTGTTGATGCGACGAGAGGGGGAGGGGCTCATAAATTAGTAATATCACTGCAACGAGCCGCATGTCACGATTTTCTCCCACGGGGAAAGTAGATTGTTGAGCATGATGGCCGCGCCCCGCTCTTTCGTTATTTACATCGAACGCAACCGGCCGCAATAATTGCAACGACGCGTATAATTATTGCGTTTTCACGGGAGTACGGCCGAATGAACGTTTCGCACCTGCGGCGATTTTCGGGCGGAACGCACGAATAAATAATGACCTCGGCCCACCGCCGAAGTGGGGTCAGTTCGGAAAGTTGGCCGCGATCGTCGGAAATGAGTGGTGGACGTATGATGGAGCGACGTATGGACGGTCGGACAGACCCACGGTGGTTGACGGCGAGCGCATAAATTAATCGCCGTCGAGATTTAATAACGAGTGTTGTTTGGCAAGCCGTCGGTGTACAGTAAACGCGAACTCTAATTATCATCGAATATAAATGACGACTGTTTGACATTTAAAGATATTAGTGTGGCGACGCGACAGGCACGTATATTATATTATACGTACATTATATTTTCATGATTCCATTTTGTTGTTGTATTGAACTATAGGATTACTATCCTATAGGGTCGGTGTACTATTTGTGGCACTATTTAAGACCGTTTTTTGGCCAGTATTTAGATTTATCATAAAACCATAATTATATACGCATTCAGCAAGTGAGTGTGATCAGCAGAAATACTGTAAAAACAAAATTCATTTACTACGTAGGGTCAAGAAGAAGAATAAACTAAGTAATTCGAAAACTGTCAAAGCGGCCAGAAATGAAGCAGTGGCCACAAATGGTGCACCGATCCTATTTCCCGAAGCTCTTAATTCTCCCGCATTCCGATATAATTAAAACGAATGCACATCTCGCAGTCTGCGTATTACAAGTACATCTTTGCATAAAGTTGATTAATAGAAAGCACGCGATCCGGGCGCATTGCTGGGACAATGGAAATCATCATGTCCTGTGCTTTGCTTTGGTTATTTCACCGTGGCTTGAGTAGATGGTACTCTATCCCGTATCAAAGTAGCTCCGCAGTTTCGGTATCATTCTGTGATACGTGTCGATGACGCGTATCGTTCATTAAAAGCACAAAGGAACGTCGCAGACCGCTTTATAACTTTGCAGTGAATACGAGCGAAACGCGTTTCGTACGATATGAAATTCCATTTGCGTCCCATTTACGTGTAACCCAATCACGTAGCCTTTGCGGCACATACTGTCTGTTTATCCACCTGGCTTTATTCATACGTCCATGATTTTTACCTGCGGTACGATAAATAAGCACGGGATATTCCGTGACAAAACAAGAAAGGGAACCTTTCTTGTAATAACAGACGAGTAGTTGAGTGCACAATTGAAAAGTTAATGCGGGCTGAGTAGGACGTGCTTTAGGTACAACAAGGCGTAATGCTGCATGGTAATACTGCAAATCCCACCAGAGATATCAACGAACGATATAATTTGCCACGTGACTTTCCGGCATATGCGCTCGGCGCGGCGGGATTGAATTCGGACTCTATAATCCTCCGGGAAATATATTCGGGGAGTAAGCAAATAACTGTTAAGTCAGCAATGTCAGAGTGTTGGATTAGGGGCACGTGTTGCTGGTGGGGAAAAACGACGGATTTGGGGCTGCCCGTATGCGCGCATAACACACGCGAATCTCTCGGAAGCCAAAACGATCAGCTCCACGAAATAAAAAGTAGAAAAAAAAAATTATATATTGCTCACGTGCTCTGTTAAGAAATTTACGGGGGGGGAAAAAAATGGAGCCGATCAGATTCCGGCTACCGAGCTCACATAAGAAATGCAATTCCGCGATTCCAATTAACGATAGCACATATCGGAAATAATACGTCGAGCTATAGCAGCGGAGAATTCAGCGATGTATGCCGGGCGTATGCAGGTGGAGAGCTCAGAAATGGCTGATGGCTGATGGTTGATAGGCACGCGCTCGTTAGTCGTGGAGCGAAGTAACGTACTGGAGCGCACGTAGTCGGTATTGGGACTCGCGGGACGGTATGACGAACGTGTCGCATAGTTGAACGGAAAATATGCTGCTCATTAATTAATAAACATTCCTCGGCACGTACTAAATTGCCCCGCGGGCGCAAACCGCACGTCTCCAATGCACGTCGGGGGTTAACCACCGCAAGTATCGAGGTGCAATGTAATAGAGATCGTTTGTGACTGCGCCAATCACGTTTTGCGCGTATATCAGTGCGTAAATCATTATTGTATATGTACGAGTTAATTCGGTTACTGCATAAGCAAAGAGATAAGGACGCAACAGCGGATAATCGATTTAGCCGTCGATCAAACCGTATTCTTTGTGAACTCTAATTTTAGTCCATCAAGATGGATACGTCAGCGGCAACGTCTTTTGAAGCCTCATCGGCATTTCTCACGCATTGCAATGTACTTTTCCAATCCCGCGCGAAACAGCATTTGCATCGTCAATGTAATAACTTCGCTCTACTTTCGTACTTGTGTATAATCATCCGAATGCAATTACATTTAATGAACTGAATATTAACCGACTTTACGCGGCGCTCCGACGTGCGATTTTAATGAAACGCGCCGATGAAACGCAACGCTGTATACGTAATGATTATTTAAATAGCCGATTGTATCCAAACATCGGGATTACACCGGCGTGCATTCAGACGCAATTTTCATATGTCATGCGGCGCGGCGGCGGGCGGCGGGCGCGGCGAAATCGCGCACGAATAGGATAAATTCGCTTTAATGTGGAATTGTATCTGTCCCGCTCGCTCTCTGTATTATCGCGTATTCAGAATGAACGCGCACACTCCGGGTATTCACACGCGGGAGGCTGCGTCACCTTTCATTGGCATCGGAAACACATCAGCAGTACAGACCGGGGGATACGAGGTATCGAAGATCGGATGGGTGGTTTGGATAACCGCACGCGAGATTGATCGCGTTAGTGCTATTAATAATTCCGCTTGGCAGCGACTAAAGCCCGGCGCGCGTCGATGAGCATGCACGTTTAGGTGCGCCGTATATAGATGCATTAGGATAAAATCCGATAATCGTCCGAAAGCGATAGCCTGCAGTAATTTCAAAAATTTTTTTTACCAGACTCCGCACATTCCATCGAGTTACCATCAACGTCGAAAATCGATCGATCGGCTATCTGTTGTTTGCACATTATTTACGATTCCGATGACTGACGCCGTGTATCTCGAATATATCTCGAATGGTTGTTTATTCATTTTCGCAATTATTATTGCAATACGGATTTAAAGCAGCTTACAAAGCGCGTAACATTTACGTAAATTATCGTTTGTTACTTCTAGAAACAGGATCGCATGCTGCGTAAATTGGCGCAACGTTGTATAACAATGCAGGATGGGGAAAAGCACGGCGCGTTTAAAAAATTATCCTTTAACATCGTATTTAAATGTCATTCAGTCCAACTTGAACGTATCTCGTTAATTCAGGCTCGACTTCGCACGTCAGCCTTTCGTCTCGTCTACGTGACACCGGAGGCAATTTTTTACTTGCTGGCGCGTGAAACGCTTTCGTAGATACGGTCTGAAATTGACTGAAAACACCGATAAAACCGGTGACTTGGTGTTTTAGTCGCTGATATACCGAGCATTCACTTGCGCTTGTGCCTGCCCCGTCGGCTTCCATTCAAAACGCATCACAGCGGGGAAGCCCGGGACACATCGAAGATCGCGTGAGCGGCTCGGACAAAAGCTGCTTGGAGATTGATCGTGTTAGCGTTATTAATAATTCCTGCTTAGGCTCTGACCGATGGACGTCCTGAATCTGGCACGGTCGGCAGTCTTTCCATACGAGAATTCGATTTTTCACTGCTGAATTTTTAATACTTCGTTAGAAAATGTTGCACAAAGTAAGCCCTTTTTTCGAGAGCTTTATCCTCCGGAACGAGAAGCGGCTAAACGCAGGAAGAGATTTTTAATTAGATGCCAATATTTATGAATTAATTCATTTTTAATTATCAGACATTTTTAATTTGAAAATCGACAATCCAAAACAGAAGCCATTAATTTTTTCTACCTCAACTGCAGCAAAAAGCGATCTGTGAATTTAAGATGTTATACATGAAGCTAATATTTTCACGTTACTCAATCTTGAACGTATAGAAGAACAAGCTGAAGTCGATTGGATTGGATAAGTAAGCGGTAGCAGCAACACCGACGTTTAGGTTCGATTACGGTCAGCAATTTGCGAAGTAGCTCGCGCAGCGCATCGCCGTTCGATCGCTAATTCCTGCAGCGTCTCACGTACACTGACAGTGACTATTAGTTACCTCGTTCGTATACACATTATATACTACATACATATATACGTATGTACTCGGCTCGGTTGCACGCAGCTCGAAAAATATCCTCATGGATTACAGGCCGAAACTACCCTAATGACGCCCAGTGAATCCCGGCCGGGGCGAAAAGGGAATTGCGGCCCGGGCGAGATCGCAGCTTTCGGTAGGAGGTATTAGCGTGATTACGAGGCTGACTGCAACTGGTCTCGCAAAAGTTTCGCACGATAAGAGGAAGTACTTCCACCGCGAAGTAGGTACTTTCCTTCCCTTCTTTGGCACGATGCTTGTGTTCCTCGGCCGAGGTCAAATGGCCTGCGGATGCAAAGTGCTCTCTCTCTCTCTTTCTCTCTCTCTTGCGGTGTGCGCGTACCTTCTGACAAACTTTAATATGTCGACTTCGATGAGCTCCATTTTCCGTCGTTGTGAAACGATGACGTTACCACCGCGAAGCATCACTTTAAAGTTTCACAAAGCCCCGCAGCGCGCGACACTTCTCGCCGAATACGCAATATGTTTCACATATTCGCACGCGGATAATTGCGTGCAGCATATGCAACGGAATGACGTATTTTGCATATTTCCTTTTATGGGATATATCTCGGCTACGCGTACATTAAAATTACTTGGACGTTAATAATAATTATGAAGAGAAGATTTCATTATATATGCAACATTTTTAATTCTTTATTCCAAAATGTGTTTGTCAAAAATATTTTATGCTGCAGATACTCTGAGAGATTTTACGTAAATGAAACAGGAATAATGGATATTGTTAGTTAAAAGATGTTGTACTAAATTCTACTAATTCGTACTTCTATTAGCATAGTATAGCGCGTGAGAGCCCGATACAACAATAGTTTAATTATAGTTGTATGCAATTTTCCCGCCGGTAATTATCGGGTCGCCTATCCATCACGCTAATGGTAATTAATACATATCAAATGATAATAACGCAAACAAATCGACCTCTGCCCAAACAGGGAGACCATTGTACGGTATGCAATTTTATACTCATAAATTTCGTATCGTCTATCATCGATGGTAAGCTAATACCACGATTCGATGATATCCTAGTGTCACCCGTGTTCTCTAAACGTTTGATCGTGTTTCCATTATGGTAATGAATGTACAGCGCTATCGTGAATTATTACCTTTCAAATCGCCAAAATGTACGAAACGCTCGACACTTTACGCGTTTTGGGGCCGCTCATGAATCCGAAATTCGATAATTTGCAAACGTGTTATCAAATTCAATCATGTGAATATTTAAAATTTACGTAGCGCGACCGTACATATTATATACATAAACATGTTGGATCGCATATTATATTAATAAAAAATCACTGTTGTGAAAATCGAAAAAAAGTTTAGCAATTTATACGTTTACATACAGCTGGATGAATCTTTTTATTTCTTATAAGAATGGAACAATATCGAAAGCATATTTTGTGTACGAATATCAGCTACACATTTTCAAGCTATGTCGAATTTGCTAGTATTTTATTGGAGAAATTCTTACAAATAATACAACTTAAAAATTTCGGTTAAAATATTATTTCCACACAGAAATACAACTTCTAATTCGACTTTACCATTTAGCGTTTATCGAAGAATCGGTGGTCAGTTTATTTTAAATTTTATACAAAATTGAATGCAGAATATATTCGACGGGAAAATCATACTTTCACATCAAATCGAGTCTGTCTCTCCTATCCAGCGGAATGTTAAGTTTCTTGAACCGTTCTTTTCTAAAATGAATATCCATACCGTAAACCATCAATCTCCGTATTTACAAATATTTCGCGGCTTTTTCAATGCAGGAACCGAAAATATGGAAACACGCGATTTGTGTACACATATATCGATTCCCGAATATTCGTTGTTTACTTGCCGGACGCATTTTCGTTCCATACCGGCGTCAATCCGCTGGCTTTTGCGCGCGCGTCCACATCCACGACGTTTTATAATATAAAAGATAATCCTCACGCGCGCGCTATTCTCGTTCTATTGCTCTGCCGCTCGGGCAATAATAAAAACGAATTAAATGGTTTCTCTTTTTTTTTTGCGACAGTGCGAACGCACATGTAGACGTATGTCTCTTTCCGGCGTTCTCTCTCTCTCTCTCTCTCTCTCTCTCTCTCTCTCTCTCTCGTGAAGACTCTCTCGTGAACACATTTATTCATTTTATTCTTTCTATTTGAATTTTATTCAAGACACATACGCGAAGAGGGTCTCGTCTATTCAGCGTCCATTGCTCGCACTATAATTACTCTATAATTTCGACGATATCCAAACCATAAGCCACAAATTTCGCGAGCAGCATCTCGATGCACGTGCATATTCAATTCACGCGTGTTTCCCACCGCGACGTACAGATTTATTGACACTTGCGTGCCAGATGTCCTCGGGTATCATGGACGCTGCCGGTCGTTTACACGACTCGTCCGCGGCCTCGCGTCATCTCGCGTACGGTCGCGCGAAGTGCTTCCGATTTCCAGCGCGGCGCGATCCCTTGTCCCGTGCGACGTGCGACATAAATCCCGCTTCCGTTTCCAGTTTATCATGAACCGAGTGTCCGCGCGCACCCGGGACACGGCGATCTATACCCCGGGTCCCGTATTCTCACCGCGCATTTGTCGCATAAATGTGCCTGTCCGATTCTCATCTCGCGTCGACACCGGAGACGATCCTCGCGCGCGCCGGGCAAACAACACTCGGGACAGGGACGGCAGCATTTCGCGCACAAGGAGAATAAGTGCTTTCATAAGTGCCTCCCTATCTAATTTCGAGGTGAAATCGGAGCTTCCCTCCGCCGCGTAAATAATGATATGTAATTACTGTCTCGATATTGCCCGGTGAGTGACTAATAATTTCAGTTAATGGCAAAACTGCGGCGAAGCGATAATGAGCGACGGCAGTTGGAAACGGCCGGTATAATTCGCGCGTACGAGTAATACGTTAAAACCAGTTAAAACGTTCGGCCGGCGAACGTAATCAAATTTCATTAAATTTCGTGGGTAGACTACGGCATGTAATCAGCAGCGGCTCGGGGTCGCATCATGTAATGTCGACTGTGAACGAACTCCGGTTGCTTTTTCAGCAACAAATCGCACACAGTCTGTACCGGGCGATGGCGCGATATCGTCGCATATAATGCTATTAACAATTTATGGCGAGTGCGCAAATTATAAACGAACCGACCGTGGTTGAGAATTTCCGCATAGATTAATACTTAATTCGTAGCAAAAATGACGCTTTGCGCCAAGTGTAAATTACATCATTTTCGCCTCGCAAATACGAGGAATTTCCATGTGTGTTTGCACAATGTATTTAAACACTCGTCGTTTTAACACGCCGATATTTAGTTGGAATTTATGTGGCGTTTCAGAAACACCACGGATTTTATGCCGCGCTTCATTCCTCTCGTAACAACCGAACAAGCCTTTACGATTTTTATGTTCGTAGGTGCCTTGAAAAGGAGCTATAATGTGCACCGGCCGTGGTCGACACGTCATAAAAATCGTGCACTGGATGCATTACGTCGAGTTATATTACGCATTTCTTCGCTATTCCGGCGATACATTAAAATACTGACAAATCAGTCTTGCTAACATTTTTAACTATGTAATTTTAATTTAAAGTAAATATTATAGACGCGATATCGGAAAGATCTTCAAAAGCCGTGAAATATTTTTTAAAGTACAAAATTAACAGAATTATTAGAATTTAGAATTTTTTATTTGACTCGCTGCTCTTTATCGTATCGAAGAGATAAATTTATTGATATTTTTGCGGATTAAATACTTTTAAATGACGAATATCTCGGTCATCGCATCGGTAGTACCACATCATATCTTCTGAATACGACAAAATGTGTCTTTGCAACTTCTGATGTTTGCACGCGCGCAGCACTATGATATTCTTTTTGCGGCGTGACGCAAGTGCCGCTTCCGTTTCTCGTTTATTCCGGCGGAAAAGTCGCGAATAACAACCGTAGCCGTGAATTACCTGGCGCAAATCTTTCCGCGCTCCTCGCACCTTACATACGGTCGCTACTTCACTCTCTTTCATCTCGTCCGAGCGGCTTACTACATCCATCGTAGCTTTATAAGCTTCATGACCGATGGGAGACACCAGACCATCCGAGCTTTACGAGGATTGTTTAAGGGTCTCGTTCAAACTCACCCTTCCGAGCTCTCGCCCTTCCTATTTCCATTTCTCTCTCTCTCTCTCTCTCTCGAATACTCGCTTGCCTCAGCACGTATGTATAAACGCGACCGAATCGTCTCGTGCGCAATTTCATCCCGGCAATCGGTGTCGCTTATTCCTCTTGTGAATGCCGTTGAGAGTTCGACGTGCCACTCTGTCGAGAGATATCTCTCTAGGCATGCCGCACGTTTCGCCATTCCCGCTTTCTCGCCGATCGTCGCTCATGCCGACCGTTTTCTACAACTCGAAACCGCGTTCTAACGCGCAACGTAATTTCCTACGTGCCTAGCGCGCCCATGCTGCCGGAAACGCGGAAACGCGCTGGGCGTCGACAATAGGGGACGTTCCGACGATGCTCGCTACAACCTCGGTGTTGAGACGCGATGTTATCTTGTAAACCATCACCGTCGTACATTTGCAATCAGGAATTGAAAACACGGGAAATGTTTTGAAGGAGAGACGCTCTTTCTCTCCTCTTTAAGATATTTAAATCTCTTATAATGGCCGGTGTCAGTTTTCTCGAAATGAAACTCTATCTTTAACCGGGAAGAGATGAAACGGCATAATGCAGTGTAACATTTATATTTATCTTAGCGTTTGTGTGCTTAAAATCTAGTGCACAGGATACTTTAAAATTCATTCGAAGCTCGTGTCTTTTTACATAATAAATCCTCAAATCCTCCATGTATACAGAGTTTCAAAGACACGGGGGAAAAAGTTTCAGTCGCAGAAGAGAGAAAGAGGGACTCCACAAGAAATCGGAGATTTATTAATCGCCCTCTCGCCGTACATACTTCCAGCTGTTATAAACGGCTAATCGTCGCAATATCCGCTCGTCGGAGAGGCAATACGAATTTGGTCTCGACGCGCAAGCTCGCCACATTAATTCACCGTCGCGGCGACGAAAACGACGCGATAAAACATCGCGCGGCATTTGACACTTATATGTACATTTGTACGCTCGTATGCTGTACATCCGCGATTCGTTCCCGACGTTAATAGCATCGCTGAAATAATTCGCATTCGCCGGGGCGCTCCGCGGCGAATGGCTCATTCAGCGTGTTACGACTTTTCGTGAATCCGCGGACGTCTCCGACGTCGCCGCCGGCCCGAGGAACTTCCGCGCGTTCTGGTCCCCGAGATATAAACATCAGACACTCGAATCGCGATATCGCGCCGTCGTATTTTAAAATGAAATTGCAAAGGAGCACGTTACGATCGCGCTTCGTATATAAAGCGAAATTTTCAACCTCTTTTTCTCCTTGCGATAAATAAAATGACGTGTGCGCGGCTCATCGATCGAGTCGACAGAGAAAGAGAAAAAAAAGAGAGAGAGAGAAAGTTTAGCCGAACAGAAACATCGAAATCGGTTGTTATTTCCGTAAATGGAGAATCGAGTGGACCTGACGCGCGGATTAAAAGCGCGGAGTGGCGCGCAATGACCTACCCCGCCGCTCGAATTCGTTCCCGACGGTCGCTCTGAATTTCTGGTTTCGAGTGGGATTTGCTCTCTCAGTGGAGTCGCGCGTTATACCGAATTATTTGAGCATTCCGCATATAAATTACATCGATAATGCAGACCGATTTTCGTGTTAGTTAGAAATCGAGAGACTGGATATGCGATTACGCTAAATGCAATATCCGATTTTGCAAGAGTCCTCTTATTCCCAATTTTGGCAATACCGCGTATATTCACATTTTAATAAAGTGATATTAATAATCTTTCGTTGACGCGCGCATCTTTGTGCTTATCGTACACTATTCAATTCCGAATGCGGAGATACAATCTATTTCATAAATTTATTTAAACGCAATATATTTAATAAACAAATCAATTAATTTTTAGCATATGTATTTTCCAACGTACAATTTATTTTATATAAAAGCGTTATTAATGGCCGGATGACTGTGTTAATATTTTTCACAGTATCTTTACGTCGTATATTTTTTTTCCTTGCGCTTTCAAATTTTCTAACATGTCAATCCTTAATCCTCTTTCCTCGAAACATGGCTCTAATAGCGTTAGTAGCTAGAAGCTTAGGTTGTTAGTCGCACACATAATACATAAGCACAGGCCGATCCATCTCCGCTTCTCTCATGGCGTATGGCGATCGACCGCAGCGATCGATTATACAAGTGATCAGTAACGCATTTTCTCCCCGAGTAACTCACCACCAATATATTATACACACCGATCGCGAAACCCGGACCATGGACGCGCGATAATTCACACGACCCCCGGTTCGCGCGAACGTGAAAGTGAAGGCGTGGCGTGCCGGAAGTGAGACGGACGGTTTCACGCGCGCGAGGTAGCCGTAACCACCCTCTGGATGCCTTTACCCGCGCGCCCCAAAATGGCGAGCAGCCGCAAGAAACACGGGCGATTAAAGGAAAAAGGAAGACAAAGCTGAGACAATCTGTTCTGGGACAGTCGGACGAAACGCGAAGATGATCCGTAAAAATGAGGATAGATCGACGTGAATCGAAAATGATAAAATAGGGGATGAACAAAACGGGCGCTGTTAAATAAATGGGATAATATAATGATCGGAAGATGATACAGCGAACTAATTTCATGTAGATTCGTTTGAAAAAGTGATCCACTTAACTGGTATCGTAAAAATGGGGAAATGAAGAGAACGATTAACTTTATTATTTGAAATTAAATTATGATATCGGAGCTTCTTGGCGGCGAGCACGAGAAAGGTTAACGGGGAGTGGCAGGGAAGAGAGGAGCGTTCCGACCAAATTCCGAGCTGCGAAACGAATGTACGAGCTGGCTCGGTAATTAAGAAGTAAGGTGGGCAGGTCGACCCGACAGATAAAACTCGCGCGCCTCGTGCAAATGTGCTCAAGCCGGTTACACTCCCGTTTACCTCCACCCCCGTTTACCCAGTGAGTCTGAGTGAGTTCTAAGCGAGATACTATGAGGTCGTGTCTCTCTCCCTCTCTTTCTCTCAGGCTGTGGCTCCGCCAGCTGCTATCTCGTTTCCTCCCACGTGCAGCTTCTGTTTTCTCCCCGTCCGTTTTTCGGTAGTTTCTTCGGATTCCCACCGTGCTCGCCTCACGTCGCAGCTCCCCGTCTTAATCCGCGATGATATCGCTGACGCTGATCCGCGAACGTGTCTCGAATCGCCGGGGCCCGAAGGAGGATTATGCGTCCAGGGATATCCGTCGGGGCGGCGGAACGGGGAGACGCGAGGGCGGAGGATAAACTAGCTTGTCTTCGAGACGAGCGACACCGTCGTGATTTCTGGATATAGATGCAACCGTGAATCTAGATTACTCGCGATTACGGCTGTACTCAGACAGTTTGACGATGATCGTATTGAGCTCCGTGGCAAATAGCGAGCGTTCATTATTACCGCGTGCAATTTGCAAACAGTTGTGCTTCATGATACACGATGATCCTTCGCTATCGCGCTAGAAATGCGACGTCTTATTTTGACGTTTCGGGTTTAACTTAAATGTACGATCGAGTTGCGCCGCGCCGGCCGTCGGAATTGAAATAAAACGCTTTCGTGACATGTCGACACAAAGTTTGCGTCATGATTAATACTTTTGCAAACACACCGAATGAGCAGTGGAGCATGTTTGGGAAAGTGTTGTACTTTCAATTATAACCGTGCGCCCGAGTTTGAAGTCCACTATTTTCTATTTACTCGCAACTTACGGAAGAGCGGTAAGAACCAAAAGGAAACAAAACAATCGAGCGTAATGCAATATGTTCTCCGTGTGCATGCGCGCGGGAGAAAAAAGGGAAAGGAAAAAGAAGAGAAAGAAGAGAAAGGGTGAGCCAACTGGACCTCGGTATTTTTCTGCATTTTATTTATTTATATTATTCCGCCATACGGCAAAAGGGTACATTTGCATGGAAATTCTTCCCCTTGGACGTTCCCCTTGAAAGGGAGACGCGTACAAATCCACTACTCCATTTCACGCCAGGAAAAAGATTAAAGTATTTATTCCAGGACATAAATTACGACTAAAAAAAGAGAGAGAGAAAGAGAGAGAGACAGAGAAATTGTCGTAGCTGACCGAATTTCCGAACAACAAATACCTACGCGCTTTTTACCCCTAGCTTTTTTTTCCAAAGACTGCTTAAGAGCTTTTAATAATCTTCCCTTTGATTCTATCGTTCATAAAGATCCTCCTCGAGCTAGATGCCATTGTCAGTACGACACGAAGACTTTCAACTTTTGTCATATTTTAACAAGGAAATCGATGACTCGCATATGAATAGGGACTTTTGCAAAATACGATGATAAGGAAGTATCCAATGTATTCTAAAGGTCTCTCTTTGAAAGGAAGAATTGTATTTTTAGCGCAATATTAATGGCTTGTTATGGCTTCAATATCCACGTTCTCTAATGAACCAGGAAACGTCAGTTCTAGAAATGGATTATATTACAAGACAGTTTTTTTTTTTGCCCACGCGAACATTTCTGCGGTTTATTCGGAGGATTTAAATATATTCATTATACGTATGTAAATGTACAATCGCACAACGAAGGGTACACGTAATTAAGATATTATTTATTCTTCTTTTTATACATGTATATGTATACACGCGTATTATTTCCGTCACGATATATTTTATTAAAATATATAACATGAGAGACTGTGAGTTCGCGCGCGGGATAATAAATAAATACGCGCGTCACGCAATATGGGCACTCCGTGTTCGTTACGCGCGATTTTCTCTTCTCTATGTCGAGCTGGAAAAAAAAAGATCCGCGCAAGTGAGAGGATTCGCAAATGGAAATTGGCTGCATGACGCAGGCGGAAAGGAATATTTACTGCACGAGGGTGGCAAGTCGTATGCAACGGAGTTAGAAGAAACATAAATAGATCCGGCCGGTCGGATCGAAATACGGGAATGATTCCGCATCGGTGTGAAAAATCGCGGACAAGTTGGGGAAATGCGTAGGTGGCTATACGGTTGGAAATAAAATTGCGCGAAACATTTATGGCGATGGACGTAACGGCGAGATAAAATTTATCAACGAATAAAAATCGACGTCGGTACAACGCTTGAGCGCTGTAGATTTTAAGATAGAAAATTGTCGAAACGATATAGCGACGGTTTATTAGTCACGCTTACAACGCGTGTTACGTTTTCAAGCTTCACAATGATTATATTTTGATTGAGTGTGATAATTGCGGCAGCACGCACCTTTCCATTTATTTTCTCGGTTGCTAAACTAAACCTGTAAAATCTGAAATTCTTTTAATTCTCTGGCATCCACCTTTGGCTCGTGTAACACGAAGGAGTAAAAGGAAGTTGGCAGTAGCGGCACGGTACAAGGGGGAAAAAGAACGCATGATTGCGGAACTGGGCAAGCCCAAGGGTGAGGATACGTGCAAATGGAAATTGGTTGCAAAGGAATATTTACTGCCGGTAGCGTGGTTGGATAAGAGGTCGTAACTTACGCTGCGGAATGAGAAGGAACGTAAAGAGGAATGCACTGACTCCGGTGCACTGACTTCAAGCGAAACGAAAGTTAGGCAAGGGTTGCGCGGAAGGGTGGTGCACTGGAGGCTTATGAAAGAGAGAGAGAGAGAAAAGAGAGAAAGAGAGAAGTGCTCCGGCGCGCGCCGGCGTACGTGTTAAGGATGAAGTACCTGAAAGGCACATCATACACCGGACACATTGATCGATGGACCTGTGGGCTGCAAGGCCCGCGATAGAAGCTAAAAGGACGAAGATAAATTAATACCATGGAATTTCGGGGAGTTGGAAACGAACTCTCGCCCGCGCTCTCGAACCAGTACGTATTTCCGATTTCTCATCTTCGTGTTTATATTCACTTCCCACCGTCGTCTCCAATTTTAGTCGCCTCTAATTGGCCTTTCATAGACCACGTATCTCACCTATTATTTCTCAATACTTCGATTTCGCAATTTCGTAGAACGCGATCACTAAATATTTTCACACGATATCCACCGACAGAATTGTTCTTGACAGAATCAGGTTCTTTATTAGAAGTTGATGCAATATGTGCGATGTTCGCATTTATATAAATATTGAAATTTTGATCAAGGCAATAATAATTTTAAATTAAATGAAAATAACAATCATCTCTTGATTGGTATTTTCATTCAATTTAAGAAAAGCAAGTAGTATAATATATTAAATATAACACTAAAGTAAATATATAATATATAGTAAAAAATTGATTGCAACACGTAAATGTCAATAAGTGAAATTTTTATCATTTGACATTCCGCCATTCTGTCCAACGTAATGGTGACAACTGAGTTGTTTTACTGGAAGAAAGCTGTCTCTGAAGTAATTCGTGGAATATTTGACATAATTAGAAGGCGGCCACTGAAAAAGCATCTCTCGGAGATTCTAACGCAAACGACCATCTAGTCCGTCCATAATGTCCTGGCTCTTTTTCCCTGTCTATCCTCAAGTTCGTTTATTGAAGGAACTTTTGCTTCCATTAGTCTATAATTAACTGAGTCAAGTAGTCGAAGTCGACAAAGTCTATGGCGGTCTTCTCGTACTTCTCAGGAATCGACAAATCGTGCCTTCCATCCGGTGGATGTCCAGGAAAGGAGGGAAAAAAAGAAAAGAAAAGAAGCAAAAGCCGGAGCCTGGGATTGGTGGCGCGAGACAGAATCCGGAGGGAAGTCGAATTCGTTAATCCCGCTGCCCAGTCGTCCTTTGTGGTGGACTTCGGAATTAAATTTCCGGTCTTACGGAATCCTAGGAATCCTTCGTCGATAGTCGGTCCGTCTGGTAATTCGATCAGCAATCATCCCGAGGACGACGGCGTCGTCTCTTCTTTACGTGGCAATCCGTGTACAACGTCGCTGTGTGTATACTCCGATAGATAAATAAATAAATGAAAGCGATACGCGAGAGCGACGCATTCGATAAAAATGATATCTACAAGATAAAGAATTGAATTTATATACGAATATATATATATATATATATGTATATCCTACGAACATATCCATGGACAGGATGATAGACGTAATTACATATTATCGATGTTAACAGACTGACCGCGATTGCGTCGGCTTTCATTTGTACCGCAGGGAAGGTGTGGGGAAGGACGCGGCGGATAATCATTAATTAATGGGCAGCCGGCTTTAATAAAATGCATCATAAATGCATTTCGGCACTAATCGCGCAGTAATTGAACTCGTTGATCGAAACAATTTCTCTCGTTCGTAACGGCATCTGATACCGTAGTCATCAGCGTAATCGACAGAAATATTGTTTATTAACAGGCGGCATGTAATTCATGTGTACCCGGGCGATAATGTTAGAAGTAGCTTAATACAATTTCATGCACGTTGCACTGAGCAAGGCTGCGCCTCAGGTCTGCGCTGCGAACGGGCTTTGCCCAGTCGTACGTGAGACGAGCAGCTAGACGCACGCCTGCCGATCCCAATCCTCCACTCGTGCATGAACACCGAGACAAGTGTGTGGCTGCTGAAACGAGCCGTCCATTTGCATTTCAATGCTCTCGTCGGTCCGAGCAATGCTCCGTTTCCCTTTCTCAGCGGCTGTAAGCATCTGGCTGAATCGCTCATTTAAGACAGTTGCTCTGACTTCACCCTCGTAATATTTCCTTACAACTTGGCGCTATGCGCGTGCAGAAAGCGCGAAAGTTAGTCAGTCAGAATATCCGAGCGATTACCAAGCCCCCGGAATGTCAAGTGAGTTACATGTGGCATCCCGCCACCAGTCTAGATAAAAGTCACATCGGCACGATTGTCGAAAAGACTCGCGCGGCGGTATCATCGTCGAAAATTGGGGGCGTGTAATTCGTAGCCCATTAACTCGTATCCGAGTTGCTCTTCGCGAAATTAGATTTGTCGCAGTTCAAACTGCAGGCGGACATAGTATTCCGATATAATTTAGAGGGACGAAATATGCGAAATTACCGTCATTATCCAACGACAGATGCTGACGGTGCAACACACATGTGAAACTTCCAGCGAGCTAATCGATTTCAATCCGAACTTCGGTCTGCAAATTCCGACCACCTGTTTATGGGAGCGGTGATTACCGAATGAAATTACGTGCACCTGTACGCACGTAGTTGAAGTGCATGCATACATTAATGCATACTATCCTACCTTCTAACCGTCCGAACTTCCTCGCGGACCTCCGGGCACACTCGGTGCCAGCCTCGGTACCGAGAGGGACATCGATTTTCTGCCGAGCGATTCGATGTTCATACCCGACCCGCCGCATGAAGATCATTGGTGTAAACACGGGATGGCCGTGTGCGCGTGTGCGGAGGTTTCGGGTAGACCGAGAGAGCGTCGTGCTCTCGTCGCCACCCCCCCAGAATACACAGTCGCGCGGATCCCTTTGCACGGCGGATGAGTTTAGATTGATATTGGCTGGCGAATGGATTTATCTAAAATTAGAGTCCCCGTGCCGTCACACAGGCTTACAGTACGTCTCGACTCTCGCGTACTGACGCGCTTCGACACACCGATACAATGTCGCGCACATCCCTCGTTGCGCTAAAGTTAGAAACCGGCTCTGCCTTTGTCGATATCGCGATACCTGATGACCTGATGATGATGCATTTTAACTTTGCGCGTATCGACGAATCGAGGATTAAAATCGATGAAACCCGCGCGAATGCGTTTCATTGCATCTCATTTGTCTGGGTCTCGATAAAATTAATTTAGCCGCATCGTGATTTAATTTCGTATCATTAGCCCGTCCGTCGCCTTTTCTCGCTGATGAAATTTTAGAGATCCAAGAAACGCCTCGCGCTCCACTGGAAATTGAAATTGCGGGATTCGACAAGTAGGAACAGAAGCATCACGGCCAATAAAGACGGACAGACATGGCCAGAAGTTCCTCGAATCGAGTCTTGTAGCTCCACGGGACATCTCTCACGGGACGGGCGAGCGGACGATTAGATTTGGACCTGCAGTTTCCTAGATTTCTCGCCGATTCCAAGGAGAGGGATAGGGAAAGGGCACTACGCCCTCGAGGCAAATCACTTCTATCCTTCGATCTCTTCCGCCTAGAAGCTTAAGCCAATTTTCACGTGTCGCAGCGGGAAAGCGTAGGCCGAGACCGAGTAGTTTTTCTTCCTCTCCCTTTCGGCGATAATGCGTGAGAAGGGGGAGAAAAGTGCGGAAAGGGATGAAAAAGTCCGTAAAGTTAAAGAAATCGTGTTGACAATGAGGGAGGGATGGACGCAAACGAGAATCCCTCGTTGGATCATGTCGAGGATGGATTAAATGATTAGAGGAAACGAAAATTTGAAATGTTTATTTGTAACGAGCTTACGTCACAGTTCAATTTGGCCATAGCGAAAGAGAATCAACGGATACTCTGGTGATTCTTGCTCGAATTACCGTCGAACGTTTGCCAGGCAACAATTGCGCAAGCGGTAATCTTTATAAAGTTTAATAGCCGACGGTGTCACGTTGGTCGCAGCTCACGTTCGATTAACCAGGCACTGCATGAATTTCAAAAGAAAGCATCGCGTTTCGTTGCAGTTTCAGTGTACTTTCGGTGCAAATGAGAGTTGGATGGAGTTCGCGGAATTCTAAAGTCACGTCTCCGCGGGCTTCGTCGCCTCGGTTCGCGAACGCATTTATAAAATATAGACGTGACATTTATGATAAACTATCCTTGCCATTCCAAACATTTGCAATCACATTAGCACTTCAATGAAACTATTTTTAACAATGTAGCGCGTGACGTAAAGTTCGATTCTTCTCTTTATCCCTCTTTTCATTTTTAAAGTTTACGCTATAATATAACTTCGTTGAAGTGCTTCTTGACATTCGTTGTTACTCCAAGGTTTAATAATTTATTATTCACCGATCGTGAATTACTTATCATAAATTTTCTGTGAAATTCACAGTTCTGCCGTTACTTTTTATGCAAAACGATTTAAAACTATCGTAATTTTAAACTATAGATTTTTATGCTTAAGTTAAATTTTAGATAAAATTTTAATGATATTTATCTGCAGTTTTTCTAATTAACAGCTTTTCCAATTCCTATTCTTACCAAAATTATTCTTGTTAATTAAATCTTACTTTATAATTTTATTAAATAAATATAATTGTTACCTCAATAATTGTTGAATATCATATCGTCATTCGATGCAATTTGGCAAAAACATTTCATAGCAAGAAGTTGTACCTTTATACTTTTTATACTATACTTTACACATTTGCTATACTATTATACTACTAAAAGTATAAACGTAGTTTCTACTTTTAGTAGTACAGCAAAATGTTGCGGATACATTCGAATACTTTTCGCAAAAGATTTTACGGAAGGCTACTTTCGTATCAACAAACTTCCGCGCGAATTTTACAGGCCCGTAAAATATATTGGTTTTCTTTATGTCCACACAGCAGGTTCGTTAAGTGTAGCTATTTAATAATTTACGGTTAGCATTTCTCTGCCGGAAACGCTTCCCGGACGACGAAACCGCCGCACCGGGCCACCGTTGTGCCGCGAACGTTCATTTATTTCCAGCGACCGAATATTCTGCGATTCCGAGCGAATAATCTACAGCGGCGCGATTTACGAGCCTTCGTGACCGAGTTCTCCTCCTAAACAGATCGATATCCGCGAATGGCGGTGACGTGAATTACTTTATTATCGGGGGTCTCTCTCCCCCTCTCTCTCTCTCTCTCTCTCTCTCTGCGAAACTATATTTTTGCCAAAAAAATGCATTGCTACACGCAATATTCTGACATTTTTTAATTTAATGAAATATTGTGCATTTTTTTATCTATACTGAAAACGGGAAGGAAAAAAGCAAGAAGAGAGCGAATGAGCAGGAAAGAATTCCGCCTTTTAAGTCCTCCATTTTCCGCTCTTATTGCGGGTCTATCCCTTCTCGACATGGTTTTCGTCTGAATATCCAGAGCTTTGCTCCCGCAGTCTCGCTCGTTCCTCGCTTTTTTCCCTTCTAACGACTGAACAGTCTGGTCGTGACAAGTATATCGACCGTTCTCTCGCCATCACCGTCTTCCTCTTATCTACGCACTCCATCCCCGTCGAAAGAAATGCCACTAATGCACGTGGTAACATTGAAATGCCGTCGAAAACTGACGCACCAATTCGCTCATGGCTGCTATTTCAACAATATAGAGAAATAACATGTATCCCGTATTTGCCTCCCAGTCGTAAAAAGTTAACATCGAAAACTTGCAATATTGAATTAAATTCAGGAATATAAAAATTTCACATTTTTCTCTATAAAAATTTATTTACCGTCAAATCTCAAATGTGCGCTATATTTGTCATACATTCGTGTACACGCAAACTGCAAAAATTATACAAATAACTATAGAAATCAAAATAAAATTTGAAAAGCATCTATATTTTGTACACTTTATCCCGTTCCACTAATCATTTCAAGTAAGATTATGTCTAAATTAGGATAACGATGCTTCGTATAATCAATCATTTATAATGATAATTAAATCACCGATTGTCGATTATCCATTCAGCTCCTAGTCGTAATCTTTTCTCAATTGCTCAAAGCGAGGAGGGGAGAGGAAGGAAGATCTTTCTCGATTAAGTCTTGATATAACCAGATTGCCAAATTGAAAAGTATCCAAGGACCCTCATGCCGGAGATTTCTTTTTTTTCCCTTTTATCCTATCGTTCTTACTTCTTCTCTCAGCCTAAAACCCTCCTCGACACCGTCGTGCATTCTTGCCTTTGTGCTCGGCTATTTCCACCAGCCTTGCACTCTTACTCTTCCTCTAGTCACGCGATCGCTCTTACGGGGATTTTTCAGACTGTAAATTGCAAAACTTCTAATGCGACTTTCACGGTATCACGTCTCTAAGCTCAGCCGTTGTTTCTTCTTGTTTCAGATCCTGAAGCGGCTCCCGGGATTCTAACGCGTTCTGAGAGTAAGTTCCAGTTAATAATACAGAGGTTCATCAAGATTGACCTCTAAAGATAATCGCTTTAACGTAGATTGAATTTGGAAATTGTTCGCGGTTCTCTTAATGGGGATCTGCAATTTTAAGCAAATGGACATAGGTAGGAACGCGGAATGAATGTTAAATTACATCCATGTTAGCCTAGGCATAGATTCGAGTTTATTTCGTAATATGCACTGCGCGTACTAATAAATCTTTGGCTGATTCAATTATTTATAAAAAAAATAATTAAAAAACTCCCTCTAGTTCTCCGAATTTTTCAATTCCGAGTGTCTTTGAAAATTTCCAATATTCTCAGCAGTCTAACAATTTCTACTTCGAGTCAGAGATTAGTTCAATGAAACAATCGGCGCAAAACCAAGCTGTCCGGCGTTCAAAGGCGAAGAAATTCGTAAAGGGCGCGGAAAAGGCCGCGATTGTTTTCCGTCTGATGAACGCGCCTCTTGTTCGTATACTCCGCGAGCACTTGATCGTATCTGAAATTTATCGAGGTAACAACAAGCAGCGCGACGCCATGGAGCGTCTCCTTCTCTCGGGGCCCTCGAAAAGTTCGCTCGTTCTTGTAAAGTGCTCGAAACAATTCCGACGCGAGCCGGCATTCGACGGCGTCGCTTTTGTATCGAGAGCGCTGGAACAGCGAAAGTTTTTGCATTCCATTATCACGCGGCGCGATTTATCCTGCGCTTGGAATATGCAACAACATTTACGTTCATTCCTGCGTTGCGATTGTAAAGATGTTTCCGGTCAAATGTAAAAAAAATAATACGAGATCTGATAGAAATGTTTTCCAAAGAAGGCTCTAACAACTAAATTTACATCAGTTGCATTAAAATGATAATAATTTCCCTCGCTAACAATAATGACTTTTCCGTAAGTATATTTATCTTCTAAGCAATGTCTCTGTTTTAAGTAATTTTAATTTCAAAATTAAAACTACACCCTTCCTCTCGAAAAATACATACATTTAGCTGCGAGCTCCAATTTCGTATTTTTATGTAAATCATCTTCGATCGAGAACGATGCGAGAGATTGTTGCTTCGGGTACTAGACCCCGTTGAAAGGAGCCTATTAATATATTAATTATTAATATTTTTGCGAAGCCGGACCGTGAAATTTGTGGCCTAATAGTTCCTTTGATTGCACGGCGAATCATGTATATGTGTTATTAATGTCTAGTTTCCATTGCATATGAATATGCATATTAATTCTAATGCGGGCGCTTCACTGTCGAGGCGATCACACTGGAATGACCATATGTAATTAAATCTGGTGTCAAAAAGATGTCTATTAAATTAAAAATAAATACCGCTTTCGCAGAAATGGCGATAGTGGGTCCAGCATAAACGAAGAGTAAATACAAAATTAAAATGCGCATAGCGATGTAAAAAATTTTATAGCGCTCTATTTACGATGTGTTACACCGGCGGCGACGCATCCATAGCTACCTAAACGGGAAACCTTTGGGGAAGAATTCGCAAAATTACGTCCGCCGGCACCGACGACGCCCCTCCCCCGGTGAAGATGAATAAATTAAGAAAGGAACTATACTTGGCTTTCGACGGGTGAAGTCTCGTGCGTGCTTAATTAAATTTAGCGCACTTGGCGCGGACTTGCCTTCGGCTACCATTTTCTCCCTTGATGTTCCATCTCGGCGGCAGAAAATAGTATACACTCAGCGAGGGATATTATGCAAATGTTTGTTTCCCTCTCTTTCTCTCGTATGCGCGCGCGTGCGCGCTCTGTACGTGCAGCCTAGATGCTAAAATGATGAAAATCTAAAAATTACATCTCGTTATTTTCCGAATTGCTCGAAGTTGTAAAGTAAGGTCTCCACATTTCGTCCATCCTCGACGCACGATTCTTGCCAGTTCGGTCGTGATGATCGAAAAACGAGTGCAGGAAGGCATTCGATAGTAGTCTTATCTTACTTTCCGAGCGCCCCCGATGCTCCCCTAGAGTTACGTTCGACGAGGATAATATAGCGGCGCGCCCGTTCGAAATGCCTCCGGTCTTTTTTACCGGGATACATACGTCGGCGAAGGAAAAGGAGTAATATGTTTTTATGGTTCTTGAGTTTATCCAATGTCGGGGGCTGAAACATGATTTAATTTCGCCCTTTAATCACGGACGATGACAGGAGGCTCTCATAAAACTGAGCGTCAGAACCTGAGACAAAACGTAGTTTCACCTCCCCCCTGTAGCGCGACCCGTTGGCTTTAAAAGACAAACCCCAAGTTCTTCTATTCGTGGCGGTCTATGTAAACTGAACTCTGTAACGAGTTTTCTCTGGGCCCAAATTGGCGTAAATCGAAATGAAGTTATCAACGATAGCAAAGTCATTTTAAAGTTAACCGTGACTTTGAGGTAGCGGCAGTACAATTAGCTACAGAGAGATAATTAATTAGCACATATATATATATATTTATTAAATTATTTCCGTATAAATTGTCTAATCTATATCTAAATTAAATTAATTAATATCCCATATATTTTATTCAATATTTGCTTCATATCTCAATTTATTAATTGATTGTATCATACATTTAATGCCGAACACAATTTGAGTGGACGTTTAGAAAGAGGAAGTTTTAATCTTCCAACGAAAGTTATATCTCTGCTTTACAAATCCGCAACTCCAAAATTTCGGGTTTTATCCGCATGCAGCGCTCCACGTGCGGCTTCCACGACATCCCCGCGATTTTCACCGTCTTCTGTCTATAGAACGAGCGCCCTCCAGATAGGAAAAATATTAACAAAAAAAACATCTCGAGAAAAAACAATCCTGTAGAACAGTCTGCGTATAGGGCGAGCGGAAAAAATTGTAGGAGAAAAATGGAGAAAATAGAAACGGGTTAAAGGCGGGGCGACGACGGATGGTCGCCCCGGGGTGTTCTCGGTAAATCCTTACGCTCCTGGATGCCGCCCTTCCGCCCGATCAATATAACGTTGGTGGGGCCGAGGTAGGACGGTCGACGGCGAGGGGCGATAGGGGGTTGTGGAGCCGCGGAGGGTTGAAACTGGACGAGGGGGCAGGGAGGGGTGCGTCGTCGCGGTAGAGCCGGCGGTATCAGCGGGTGCAGGAGGCAGATAAGGGGGCATGTGAGTAGCAGGGGAGTATCTGACGGTACGATGGTAGGAGGGTTCGACGACAGTGGGGGGGTTGTTTAGGTGGGGACGATGGTGGAGAAGCTAACGCTGTCATGGCGCCGCGCAGCATCGCCAGGCAAGCGGTACCTCGGTGTACTCCCTCGCGGCGCGTTACGTGTTCTTCAGGACTCCGCGATCGGCGGCGAAGAGCGACCTGGTGAAATTGGCGTGCTCCGTGCCGTCGCGCACTCGCGCGGCAAGCCGCACCGTCGCGTTGCGCCCGAATCGGGCGTCTGGGCGTCCTCGACAGCGCGGTGCTCCACTCTCTTCGTGAGTCCCCCCGCCGCCGTGGTACCCCGACACTGACGGCCGCCGACCACCGTTGTGAGGAGAACGCGGTCCGTGAAAAGCGGCTGATGACTCGCAGTGACAGGAGAGACGCGCGACGACGGTTTTTCGGGTTTTTTTTTCCGTGCACGGTGTCGTTGGAGTGCACGCGACTCGAACAGCAGTGACGCGAGTGACGGCAGCGATCCACGGCGATCGTCGTCGCGGGGGATCCATCGCGGTGGCGGTGAGCGACACGCGCTCGACTGGCTCGCCCGCGCCGCCATCGATCGCGAAGGTCGAGGCTGAAGGTCGCGGATTCATCATCTCCGGGGGTTATCTACGCGCGTCCGCCGAAACTCAGTGATCTGACTTTATTC
Organism: Tetramorium alpestre; assembly: GCA_021460005.1. Classification (NCBI taxonomy): domain Eukaryota; kingdom Metazoa; phylum Arthropoda; class Insecta; order Hymenoptera; family Formicidae; genus Tetramorium; species Tetramorium alpestre. Next base: position 121,503 of record JAJVSH010000087.1, on the reverse strand, counting down.
CGGCGACGTCGGTGCGCGCGCTCTCCCGCGGAACCGGGGTGCACGAGCTTCCCGGGTATCGCGCGAGAACCCGCATGGTTCCTAGTGCCGCTGGTGTGTGAATCGATGACGGACCCGTGGAGGAGATCGTGATAGTCGTGATCTCGCTACACGATGTCGCGGTACGACCGGACACGTGACTGAGGCACGGAGCAGCGGCGCGGGATCCGGTGAGAGAAGCCTCCGCGATTTCCGATCGGGGAAACCAACGTCGGCGAAGATAGGCGGGGGTGGTCGCCGCGGGTGGATCGAGCTGGCAGCGGCTGGGTTTCGCCGCGACGTGCTACTAGGAATAACAATGTCCTAGCGAAGGCAGGATCTCGTCTCTAGGCCGATCCCCCTCATCCTGATCCACTTCTCTTCCGAAAACCTTCACACATACATACACATATCCCCGTCGGTCCTGATCACCAACGTATACCCAACCTACCATCATCGCGTCCTACACCCGCGCTCGTGCTGCTACAGATTCGACTGCACACATACAATCGGCCGCGCGCGCGCACACGTACGTACGTAGACCACGGTACACGGTAGACGGCATATAGAGAGACATACGCTCCCGTGTATCCATGCGGAGAGGAGCGTAAAAGAAGGACGGACTCGCACACGCACTTTCGACGCGCTTTCGAACGCCCTTTTCTCATTCTTCATCGTCGATCCGAGGCGCGATTCATACACAGGGCTACACACATTCATACATACACGAAACGTGGAAACGCCGCGCGAGTGGACACCGTGGACGGGCACGTATCTCAGAGACGAGCGCGCGAGTCCCCTGAATCCAGACAAGTCCAAAGTCCTTAATCCCGTGGGGTGATCCTGGCCCCGCCCGTACGCGAAGGAACCACACCCCGGCGGGCGAGAGAGCGAGAGACCGGGAGGAGAAATTCAGGCTCCGGATTTAACAGACTCCCGGTAAGCTCCCGGCATCAGCAGTCGATTCCTTTACTTTTTTTTTTTCTTTCCGCGGGTTTCTCTCGTCTCCTTTCTTCTCGATTCCCCTTGCGCTCATGGCGACTCCAGGAGTAACCTTGCTGCCGGCACGACGAAGGGAAGGATGGCCGGGAGATAAGAGGGGTGAGAAAGGGAGAAAGAGAGCCGGCATTCTCGACCTCGGCTCGCCTTTTACTCCCTTTTCCCCTTTTACCTCGCCGTCTCGACTCTATCCGGTCCGATAGTGCACATGGCCTCGTTCCATGCTGGATGCAGGTTGCAATCAACGGTTGGGTCGCGCAGGTTAGGTCGTCTGCGACACGAACGACGGGCGAGAAGGGTTGGCGAGAAGAGGGTGAGGATAGGTCGTGATACATGCGCTTGGACGATGAGGCCCGTGCGACCTAGCGGCTTGCGGGTAATTAGTACTAATTACGCGCGCGTAGAAGTCACCTGACTGCACACATGGCGATCCTCACGAATGATCTCTACGAAGCCCCGAGATTCGCGTTCCCTTTGATCAGCGGAATGCTCGAGTAGTAGCCGGTAAGATAATTATCCACGTTTAATCGCAAACGGACGAGAGTAGCTGAGGGCTCGGGAATACAAGATATGGATACGTACGTGAAGCATGATTAATCGTCTAGCGTATTTGACAGGCTTTTTAATACATTTTTATTTGACTTGTATAAACAAGAGAGAAATAATACAACGTTGCAATTAATAAACGATATTAATTACATCAATGGTACACTGAAAATCGATTTCTGCTTCAGGCACGAACTGACGGTTTCGTGCATCACGAGATTGCGATGTCTGGCCTCGAATTTAGCAGCGATACGAATTCCAAACGTGTGCGTGATACGCACACATGTAACTGCTGCAGCTGACAGCTGATGGAGGCGATTTTGGATTGATTTGCGCTTCGACGTTGTTGCGATCTAGTTATAATTTCTGACAGCGTTACGACCACACGCGGCAAAATCCGTTCACGATGAACGAACATTTCGAACGATTCAAATTGCTAGTGTCTTGTAAATATCGATATGTAATACTGGGAAAATGGGTTTTTATGAAGTGGGAATTATGAACGTGATAACGTTGGAGCGGAAATATAAATTGTGCTCGCGTTCGTGCGCCAGTAAATAAACATTTTCTCTAATTGTTCGCATTTCGCGAACACAAAATATCGCAATACGAAAGAAAGATAAAGTATAGAATAGATAAAAAATAATTTTTTATAATGAGATTAAAAGATAACGAAGTAGGTGACACGTTGACATAATGTCACTTGGTACATTCAGCGATGCAAATAATATTTAAATAACATATACACTCGCGTGGAAAAATATATATTGCACGATTGCTCTTATGCGTGTAAAATATAATGCAAACAGACGCGTTTACGTGTAAAATATAATGCAAAATGCTCTTTATTGAAATGAATTACGAGCGTAGTAACAAATATTGACAAGATAGTTCCGGCCCGGCCGGCGGGAAGCGAACAAATTATTTCCCAGTCATCGACTTTATAATCATTTTCGTGCTCGGCCAGTCGATTTTTGTTAAAAATAGAAAAAACATTAATTAAAACTTTCTGGCGCGCCATTGTTGCCATTAATGGTCGGAGCCAGTTTGCCCAAGATCCTACTCCCTCTCGATAGACCTCTCGGGAGCGTTCGTTCGCGACTGTTGAATCTCTCGCAGATTAAAAGTTCCGCTACTACGATCTATATCGATCAAGATCGACAACGTGGCAACGTAGACTATCTCGACGGCTATTTTACTGCCTCTTTGATGTTACTAACCTAGGAAATGTACGAAGGGCAGGTTTACGGTTCAGTGCCTCACAGAGCCAATCACGCGCGGAATAGATTCGCCGGCCCGGAATATAATTTACAAACTCTGAGGGCATCGACTTGCTATAATTTATGTATCGTGCACCGATTTTCTTTCTACTGCCCGTTTATTCATGAATCCATTAAAGTCCATTTTTGTAAACTCAATTGTACCGTATGTTGCAGCTTGAATTTCCTATTGTAATATCCAGATAAAAAAAAAAAGACTTTTTTGTCGAGCGAGAAAATTTATAAATTTTAATGACAACATGGAGTTGAAAGCATTTTCGTTTTATTAAAGAATATAAAAAAAAAAAAATTCGACATGAGGAGAAAACGTTATACAATGAAACGCAATACGTCGGCAATTCGAGCCTTTACGACGCGTACTCGTCGCCGTCGTGACGGTCAAGTTAATTTTCTGCCGATGTAAGCGGGTAAAAGCCGCGCCGCGATGCTGGGCGGAGGAATCCCCCCGTGGCTCGTTCTCGTCAGAAATGAGTCGGTGTTGCGGAGAAACGACCAGTTAGATGAACATTAGTCTTCGCTCGACAGCAGCCCGGTCGGTTGGCCGGCAAAACCTAAGTAGAATTGGGTTAAGGGGCTGGCGGAACGAAGGCGAGCCCAGCCGTGCACAGGGCAAGGGTGGAAGTTCGGCGATTTCTTGTAATTGAATCTACCGTGACCCCTCCGGCCGCGGTTATTGTTTCTGCCCATTCCGTTCGTTGGCTCTTCCGCGCCGACCGGTCGGGCGCAATCATTTTTGCCGGGCACGTAATCAGAAATATCTGGAACCTCGCGAGACTTTCCGCGGGGCGCTTTTGAGAACGCGGACCGAGAAATCGCGACGATTACGCGGGTCTTTTGTTCCGCGACGGAATTTATCCAATTAGCGATTGGACTTTCGAAAAGGCTTTGCCGCGGGGCTTTGTATAAAGTGTATAGGGCGCACACGGACGTGGAGAGCGTTATCGCGGGTGTTTGAAAATCGCTTATTCAATAAAATTCTCGAACAGAGAGTACGCGCACGTGTGCGTGCGCACACGCACAAGCGGTGTCTTATCGGGACTGCAGTTTCGATCGGGGTATTAATATTCATCCGCTCGAACAAGAATACACCTATTTTTCGCGCGCATTCGCGAGAGGACTTTTCTTTTTTTTTTTTATTCTCCCGCCAATTGTATCGTAACTAAACGTTTACCGAGTCGCGTGGGCGGGCGCGAAGAGTGGGCGCAAAAATGCATTGTTGCTCGCAGCGGCCGCGAATAGCCCTCCGTTTTATCGCAATCCTCCCCACGTTTCTCTCCACCGAATTCTCGTTTAATCTCACTTGACCCGCTGGAACTGTCGAAATTCTCGACGCTAACGGACACTAACACCGCTGTTGCCCCACCACCGACGGTGCTCTGCAATCAGTTTTGGATCGTTTCACACGAGTTATACTCGCGACGATACTGCGGGGCGATATTGGTTTCTCTCGTTTCGTTTCGAGGATTGGCGAGTTTTGAGGAGTTGCAAAATTTATCAATTCCTCACGTAGCACGCGAAATGACCATTTTGCCGTTAACGAACAGGAATACCAAGTGTCGGATTATTCTCGACAAAATCGAGATCGTAGATCGCAGATCCGTCCGCATCACGTCATCGTACGTTCAACTGCAATGTCCTTCGACTTTAATCTTAAAGGGGGCATCGTCGATTCATATTCGGAGCACGTCGTAATGGCGGCATGATTGTCGTATCGCTTGCTTTCGAGGCGTTTAGCTATACACGGTACTCTCCCTCTCCCTTCCCTCTCGATATTGACGGGAAGCGCCTAGAAAGGGCGCTTGCACATGCCACGGCCGATACCTTTCGAACACGAAGCATCGCGTGCCGGAACACGTCCGCGTCTCGTTCAAACGCGCCGATCTCGGCGGAGCAATTAAGCTGCTTTATTGTCGAACGAATGGAAAAAAAGCGCAGAAAAAAAAGCGCGAGAGCGAGAGCGCCGCGTGGATTAAAGCGCTTTTTCACGTGCCACTGGCCGACAAGCGGGATCTCTGTATTAACGAGAGGAAGCCCGGCAACGTGTCGCGCTTCCGCCATTAACGACTATCGCCGTCGCTTTGGACATCGAGCGCGATATTTAATCGCGCCTCCAACGTTAGCATCATTTTTATCGGCCCGAGCTTTTGTTTTTTTTTCCCCTCCGCCCTCCCGCCGCTCTCTTTTCACGAGATAAAGTGCGAGTTTAGCGGCGCGGGTCGGTTGATTGGGGAGGGGGGGGGGGGGACTGTTGCATCCCCATGGTGAATAATCGGCGTCAAAGCCGGCGGACGGCGGTGTGACGCGTACAGCAAAATATTATATCGGGCCAATTCGACGGCACACTCGGCGCACCACCGCGGCGAAATTTCTCTGGGTACTCTCTTTTTTTTTTTCACGAGAATGCCTTGCTAGTTCAGTAGCGAATAAGCTCTCAGAGGGAGGTTGATCGACACCGGTTGCCGAAATTGCAGTGGCGCGGGATGCGTCCGTTCGTTCGTTCGTTCGACCAGGCCCAGCTCGTTAAACTGCGAAACTGGCAAAATTTCTGCAACGCGGCTCGCGCGAAACGGACGCGGAATAACGAATGCAGTTTGCCTTCACTGGCACAGGCTGCATCGGCTGAGTTATCGCGTGCTGTTTAAATGTTAAAAATGATGCGTCAGAGCAGAAACGGCGATCTCTAGGTTTACGATGCGATACACGGAGAGAATTTTCTCTTAAAATTTAGCCTAAAAATCATGGTAATCGTGGGATAACTAAAATTTGGAAGATTTTTATAAATTCTCTCTGATTTATTCATATCTATCACAATAAAATATAAAATCTGTCTGAATAATATTACAATCTGCTTGGTAATTTTTACTATGTAGTTATAAAAATTTATTATGTAGTTTATAAAATTTCTATTGTACATTTCACAAATTTCTATCATTTTCGGTAATATTTAACAGGTTTTTTTTATTTTTATGTTATTGTCTAGTTATCCTACTCTTATCACCAAACATGTTAAAATTTGTAGTGAATTTTACGGTAAAATATAACGAAAAATTCTCTCCGTGTAGGAATGTGTAACAACCTAACCAGCAACGCCACAGCAATGAACGTCGAAACTCAATAGGTTTCTAAATTATTTTACATCCGGTCAATAACATCATCGTTAACATCATTAATGTAAATCATTCTCGCACGTAGTGCGAGTAAGACGTTTCCACGAGAACGTCATCGTTAACATCGCGCGCCGAGCCGCGAGAGACTGAATGATATCGCGTATCAGCTACGAATTAATTCCGGCAACCGGGGACCCGTAAAATAGAAATTTACGATGGCGCGCGAGACGAAGTGCCATTTTTCAGTGTCAGCCTCGCGGCAGGTACGTTTAATTTAATCGGCCGTTTGCGAACTCTGTTCGCCGCTCGTGCGCGCCGCGGCCCGAAATGTCAGAGTCCACCTCGCACACGCTCGAAAGCACAATCTGTCCTTCGAGTGCCGGCGCGAGCGAGAGAAGCCGATCGAAGGCACTCTCTCGCGCGTGGAGATCCCCGCGCGCCGATTGCGCTGACACGCGATAGCTTTTCGCGGTGGTTTCCGTAGGTCGTGGGTTGAAGGTCTCTCGCCGCCTTGGCATGGTCCGCAACGTTGCAACTTTGACCTCCATAAGCGGACGAATCCGCCGCCCGGCTCGTTACGAGCGAATCTCGCGCACACATGCGTGCGTGCATCGTATTAGGTGATGTAGCTGTACGTAGTGTCCTAAAATCGTCAGATATATTCTTCCATTCACGCGGATTCTACGGCAATCGAATATCACGGTCATCAAAAGAAAAGGCAGCATTCCATCGCCAATCGGTTCAATTTTTAATTTTCAGCATGGAATTTATCGTAAAATTCCACAAAGAATTCTGGCACACCTTGTATAAAAGATCCTGATCGGCATACCTTCGCTTCTCGTTTCCTTGAGCTTCCGTGCCACAACGTCGTTAAGACTGCATTTTCATCCTCACGATTGGTCGCCTCACTCATTCACGTGCTAACATCGCGAACGATCTGGCCACGCTGGGACTTTTCTAATCGTTCGTGGAACGAAAACCGATTTCCAATTAGGTGCCGCAATTAAGCTCGCAGCTAAATCCCACCATGCGAGAACGGTACTTTCGTCTCGGCTTGCAAGCCACGATTAAAGTCGCGATTCACAGCTGGCTTGTGTGTGTCGAGTTATCGATACTTTCGTTATCAAAACCTTTTTATCACTGGCGGGCTAGCTCGAAGGAATGTCAGCTTTATAACCACCGCTGCTTTGTACAGCAAAGAGAAATATCGACGTGCCGGACGTATGTGAACTGGAGTTTATTTAGTTTCGAGATTGACGATTTCGCTGTCAGTATAAGATTGAGTTTGCACTTGTCACACGAGCCGCGAAACAATTGATTGCATAATCTCGATAGAAGGGATACGCGCGGCATTGATATCGCATGATTAATATTTATGTACTATTTCAATCGTCGAATGCGAAATATAATTAATCTTTACCTTACTCTCTAAAAATGAATCAGTATATAATCACTAATTATCAGTGTATAACTACTATATCAAATAGTGATAAAGTATACCACTGGTAATTAGTGGCCAGTCACTGAATTATTTAGCGAATTTTAGTTTTCGCTGCTTGATACAGTAGAATTATAGCGGTGTTCAATCATACTCAGCGTCACGCGTGACAATAATCACTGTTTATCAGTGAAAAATGAATTCACTGATAAAATCAGTCAAATTTCCATTTTTAATTCATTTTTACAGAGTACGCTGATTTAGTTCTTCGATTTTTATGTACGCTTTTAATTGTGTAATTACATTAATTTATAATCCGAACGCTCGTATTCGTAAAAAGCTGTCGATATAATAAGAAATGTGACGAGAATTCCAACTAGATTATGCATGACCAACCAGTCAATTTGATCATATCAAATTTGTGCTTGTAACCGTGATTTGCTATATTATGCGACGTAATCGGCTTGCATGTAAAACCACGGGCATGTTGTAAAACACAAATTTTGATTCGTATCTGTATGGCATACATATTTTTTCCATTTTCTCTCGCAAAAAGGAAGAAAAATCATTCGCGGAAGGCAATCGAGTGTCGCTTTAATAGCACATCGACCACAGATTTATCCGGACTAATGCAATCAAATTTCCATTTCTCATTCATTTTTAGAGAGTCTGTTGATTTAATTCTTTGATTTTTATGTACGCTTTTAATTGTGTAATCATATTAATTTATAATCCGAACGCTCGTATTCGTAAAAAGTTGTCGATATAATAAGAAATGTGACGAGAATTCCAACTAGATTATGCAAAGCCAATGAGCCAATTTGATCACATCAAATTTATGCTTATAACCGTGATTTGCTATATTATGCGACGTAATCGGCTTGCATGTAAAACCACGGGCATGTTGTAAAACACAAATTTTGATTCTGTATGGCATACATATTTTTTCCATTTTTTCTCTCGCAAAAAGGAAGAAAAATCATTCGCGGAAGGCAATCGAGTGTCGCTTTAATAGCACATCGACCACAGATTTATCCGGACTAATGCAGTGCGACAACGTGACGCTTTATGGAAAATCGATTTCCATAAAATCCTCAATTATATATATATATATATATATATATATATATATATATATAGACGGTGCGTGTTGCGCAGTGCGCTGTGCTGGCGTCTATTGCATTTACACTTTACAACCGTGAACACCGTGATTGAAACCACCGCTCTACATAACCAAGCCGCTCTGCCAGGTGTAATTAAAGCGGCTCCCTTGTAACCGTCCACGACGACAGCCGATCTCCTGTAACCGACACTCAGGAGAACGCACGATAACACGGAGTAAATTAAAAAGCAGTCCCCAGTCGTTGGTGTCTCTCTTTACCTACTCTTCTTTGGATTATACATACATATATAAAATCACATCTCGATGCAAGTTTTACTTTGAGAAACTTCATCTCGCTGATTGTGTCTGTTAGTCGCTTTTGAGTTGCAATCGATTTATTTTTATATGCTGCAACTAGCATCGCAACGACGCAGAATGCCGGTGATGTGCACCATCCCGGTGACGACAGCGGATATTCATCACCATCGGCGTTCCCAACGGTGCTCAATTTTTCCTTTGTTCACCTTTATGAACCTACACTTTTTATACCGTGACGAATAGCAGTCATCGATTCCGCCTTTTTCCCCTTTATCTACGTGTCACCCGTCCCGTCCATACGTAAGCTCGTAATCCGATTACATCGCTTTGCGCTATCCGCCGCTCTTCTAAACGCTCGCGCTATAATGCGAGCCGTTAAAATTCTGCAAAAATCGCTCGTGGACGTTGCACGCGCGCTATAATAAGGCAATCATGGGAGCGGATGTGTTACGCGGATGTTACGCGGACAATTTTAGTATCGAATATCGATCCAGATGGCTGCGCGCGAAAGAGGAAGAACCGATTTAAGATAAAAATATCCGCTGAGGTCTCCGACGTCTCGTCTTCATGGCGCTATATCAATATCCGAGAGATCCATTCGCTCGGGAGTCACCGTCTAGCGCCCGTTAGCTTACAAGCTAACAACGGCCGCTCTTGTAAAAGTAGAATAAAGTACAAGTAAGCTATGATGCGAAAATCAAAAATGAATACGTGAAAGCTCCAACGCAGCATAATCTCTCTTCGCCAAACCCGCAATGCTGATACCTTTCGAGCTGTATAGTTTGTATAAAACAAGCGTGAGACAATAATCGTGTTTTGATACAGATTTATTAAAAGCTTCACAAATATAACATGTATAATGCTTGTAGAAACATATACATACGTTATTATAAATGCTATTATAAAACGATATCCAGTGACAGAGACGATCTGATAATAGTAGTACATACATGTTTTATCACTCAGGCTCGTTGTAACATCTGTTCACTTGTTACGATTGTTCGTTTGTTCCGATACCCATATATTTTTTATATAAATATTTTAAATAAATACGGTTGTTTATCTCATTGGCGATTGCAGTTGGATATACCGGATTTATTTTTCGTTGGTGTATTATATATTCTATATTATATTTATTTTTTATCTCTTCTCTCTAGCGAGTTCCCTATAATATTATCCATAATTGAATATCACTTCATATATTTCGATATTCAGATATTCGAATGTGTATTTGAAAAAAAATATCAAAATCTTTTTTTGCTTTTTATTTTACGAATCGTATATGATTTTATAAGTGTCGCCGACACGCGCGCATTCTACAACGCCTGTCTCTAGCATAAAGACTCTCCTTCTCCGGTGACATCAGAAGTTCTACAATCCGATGCGTACTTGCTCTTTCCGTGTTCAAGCTTTCCGAAGCGTGTGTGCGCGCGCGCGNGATATATATCGAGACGCGAGATCTTCAGCAAAGTGGCGCGACGACAAGTCAAAATTGCATTTCGCGAGTTAGTTGGCTCGTCTTTCGAGCACGGTATCAATCTCGCATTTCCCCGCCTATACGCGAATGCCCGTTTCTGGAGTGCACTCCGGAACTCGCACGGGGCGGACGGCCGCGTTGCCGTCGAAAGCCGCCGAGTCCCGAATATAATATTTCATAGCGCACCACTTGACGCATCGGAATCTAAAAGCGCCCGTGTCTTCTCCCCTACTCCACGGGGGAACGAGAGAGAAATTCTCCCTCGATGGCATATTATTCGAAAGTTACGGCGCGAGGTAGCCCGTTCACTTTACGTCGCCCGGATTGCCGGTTATCCCGGGTCGGCACCGCTCTAATTCGGCCTTAATGACCCTTTAAGCGGAATTTAAACGCGCTCGCGTAACCGGCGTAATTCAGGCACACCCTCGCCGTTCGACTGCCATTTCCCACTGCCCTCTAAACTGAAGCATCTTCAAAGTACCGGTATATATCCGGAGTCAATCTCTTCATGTATTTCCTAGCTAATGCATAATAACGTTTAATTTCATCTTCGGAATAATATTTCATGTTATACGCATTTTGAACTTTAGAGAAATATCTGCGAACCCCTCGAAAACTATTAAATTTCAGTCCTCGCGTTACATTCCAGCTGAATTGCTCGGGCGTCACCTGTATGATTTAGAAAAATGTAGGCACGAGACATTCTTATTAAAATGACGACGCTACGCCAAGACCTCACATCAGAGAACTCTCCCTGTTTGTGCCCTCGCTTCCCTGTATTTTCCACTTTCCTCCATGCGACTCCCGTGCAGCTCTCGCCCCGTTGCACTTACATTGGCCTACTTATTCTATCCCGATATTATGCAAGCCAGGTCGTTCAAAACTTAGTACACGGTTAAGTAAGTTTGCGTCATCTGCTTTACGCAGCTCATAAACGCAACTATCCGTATTTCGTGTTTTCACAATTTGCGCGATGATTTGCAAATGCGAGCATACATCGTTTCTTGTAAATAACGATTTCCTCTTCGATTTAACACTTACCCGAAACTTTGATTAAAAGCAGAATTTACTCGTTTAAAAAACGACTACATTATACACTACTATTCAATAATGCCTGGCTCCGTGCTTATTATTTATAACATTATTTTCATGTATAATCTGCGCAACCTGTGAAATTCATTGATTCACATAGATGGGAATAAGCACGTTAAAAATGTCACTCCAGGCAAACGGAGGTCCAGGCATTATTATAGCAGTGTACAATAAAACACTATTGACGGAATAATTCAAATCGATGCATCGTAAGAACAATGTATAACTTGACAAGGTGCATAGCATTTTTTTAACAGCCGTTCACAATGACGCCTCGTATTCTCTCTGGCAAGTCGCGAGAATCGTTATAAATTATTCAGGGATACGTAGCGGGGAAAGTAATTCGCCGTATCAACTCGCGATTAATTAGCATCTTGATACTATTTAGCGTCACCGTGGAAACGATGAATATTCATTGGGTAACCGGGGCAAAAACAGCGGCGCGTTTGACTATTCCCGGAACCAAGCCGGAGTATTTAAATCCCATTAAATCGTCGCGCGTCACTGCGCGTAACGCAAAGCAGTCGGGTAAGTTATTTACGAGAAAACTCACCGCACATTCCCAAAAGCCGCGATTTCGATGCGCGCCGTTAAGTCGCGTTCGTAATACAGTCAGGTTTCTCCGTGACGTGCGCGAGGCAGGGATCGCTCTTGCGAGATGGGAGCATGTTCCATTTAAGGAAACGACAATTCTAACGATCTTACGCTAAAACCTAGCTACCTAGTTAGCGAAATCCCGATTCCCGCCATCGCGTGTCCACTGGCGGCGAGTTTCTTGCGGAATACGCCCCGAAATTAATATTTTCATCTCTCTCTCTCGGCGAAATTCGCACTCACTCAATACGAATATCCCGCCGGAGCGGCACGATAATAATTCACAGCCAACGAAAACGGTGAATTCTTCTTTGTACGAGATGTGCGTGTTTAACAGTCGCACTCGGCGGAGCCGAGTCGAGCCGAGCGGACACTTTAACGATTTTCGCTCGGCACGCAACGAGTGTAATTCAACGTCCGAATCTAGCTAAACGTCGGCCTTTATTATGCAGATTGCAGCCAAATGAAATTACTAGTCGTACGCCGCGCGAGCGCGCGGGGAAACGAGCGGTGTTTAAACAGCAGTAATCAATAGTGACGTTGCGAGTTACGTGAAAAACGTACGCTTTTCGGGGGAAAAAAAAAAGAAGAAAATGCCGTTAAAACCAGTCAGAGAAATATTGATCGGACGAGCTAAATGTGCAAAGCGAATCGTGAATATCGTAATAACGACGTGCGGGAGGAAAATGGCTTGATTCCCCCCAAATTGTATTCAAAGGCAGCCACGGACTGCGACGTCTGAATAGCTCGGAACTTGATCTCGCTCATAGTCAGCGAACCGCGAGCTGATCCGCTGACCTACCTTACCCAACCGAGCGCCGGTTATATTGGTTTTCACGGCGCGAGAAATGCGCGAAGGAAAGTAAATTCCCTCCCTTTCTAAATCCCTTTTCCTTCCCCTGCGAAGCCATGTACAACCGGCTCCCCAGCATCACCAACAGTTATTGCTCGGCATCCCTCCCGTAAAAATCCCAGCCCAGCCCGGCCCGGCCCGGCCTGGCCCGGCCCGGCGGAGGCGAGACGAGACAAGCAAAACGGTTAAGTGCACTTCCCTCCGGCACGTTCGATTCAATTGCATCTGCGGGCTGCTGGTCGACTCAATAGAGAGGCTTCTATGCTCTCTTCCCACTGTTTCGCCGTCCGTCTCTCAAAGTCCGTTCCAGGATCCATCTTTCCCTCCTCTTGTTCACCTTTCCGCCACGGCTCTCTGGCCGCCTCAGGTCTCTCGTACTGAAAAGAAAAGCGATCACCGCGGTAGGAATACGGCGAAACCGCCGGGCTCTGCCCGGCTTCCCAACTTTTCGCCTGTTCACGTAAATCGCGGCCTTAACATGCCCGCGGCGCCGCGGTTACTTCTCTCGAATGTCTCGTCTCTTCGCGAGCCAAGTTGCAGAATTGTCTAAAATATGGTTCTTCACTCGACATACATACATATATCGCAAAGTTCTAATCGCTATGCATTTATACGAGAATAATATATGTGGAAAGTCTGACTTGAGACTCATTTCATCCTGATGTGCCGCATGTTATGAAATATTACAAAACTCGAAGATGCTAAATTGTCATGGAAATTTGGTCGCCTTGCATCCTCGTTTCTTAACAATTCCGATCAATGCCTCTTGTGAGGGATCCATTACCTTGGATGGCCTTTGGATTTTCAAGCATCGCGCGATCAAAGGATCACCGCGAGGTCGCCGATCACAGACAACAACGTTCGCCAACGCTCGCTTTATTGGGAATCTTCGGAATGCAGCGTCCCCGGCGGGTCTTGCAGGTTCCCGGAAAACCGCGGAAATTTCAATCGTTTCCGGATCCTTGCCTTCCTCTCGCTGTTGTTTGCCCACATAGTTGCGCGCGTTCCTTCCCCGTTCTATCGCGCAATGTATAAACCCGACCGGGGTTAAAGGGCGCAGTGGCGCGCGCGTGCAAGAGGACGCGAATCGGTATGCCGCGCCGTTTCCATCTGCAGTTTTGCGGTCGGCGAGGTGGCGATGCAGTTGCAGCTGCGGCCGGTCGTGCGGCTCATCGGTCGGTGACGCGTTTTGCGGCAGGGGCGGTCGTTATGCCGTAATGCGAATCGTCGCCGAAACAACCTCCCACCGACAAATACCTCGGGGTTTATGATACCACCGCAAATATCGGCATCGCCTTTTCATAAACACACGATGATAACATCCGCGCTCGGAATATAATGGTCGACAGAATTCATGTCGAATGTTAAAAACTGACAAATTGGCTTTATGTGAGGTAGAGAAAAGTACTCTGTAAAATGTAAAATTATAAATAAGCGTACGAGTTATCAAAAATAGACTTCTCGTGTATCAAATCAGGAGAGAATCTGCATGCGACTTTACGTTGAAAATTTAAAATTAAAAAGAGAATTAATGTATCGCGATATATATTGTATATATATATAGCGACATAAGTTGTATGCGGCTGGCATAAACTGGATAATATGATTTTCTTGAAAGAAGTTAAGTTGGTAATAAAAAAATAGTTTCTCGTTTATTATGCGGTAGACAGAACAGAGATACAGCTGCAACTGAATTGAGGGAAGAGGGCAGTTCGCGGGTTAACCACGCGTTTTGCGGCAGTTGTACCAAAGCGCAAATGGGCCTAGTAAGTGCTTTGAATTTACGGTGCAATAGTGTACTATAAATGGATCAGTCTGATAACTGTGCTGAAAGCGAATGGAATCCATTGTTGAAATAAAAATTTACTGATATGCTGTTAGTTTTACATCCATTGAGATTATCCTACCATCAGTTTAATATTATTTGCAATAAAGTTTATCAAGTTTGCATTAAAGTTTATCATGAAAAGTTAATACTTGTTGAAGGTTTAATATTATAATTTTAACTTTCAATAATTTGAATAAAAAAAATCCATCCTTGGAAATTCTTGGAACAAAAATTTTATAATTATATAATTACTTGCAAAGGATCCTTTAACTGGTTTTCTAATGATTATTCTTTACTTTGAATATAACTTACATTTTGTATAGCATAAATTTTTAATTATATTAGGCGCATATATTTGCAAAAATTGTTATTCAAAGTGCAATGCAAGAAAGCGATATTCAAAATAGATTCGTATAGTCACGCATGTACATTTGAGCAATTTTGTAATTTGCAGGCAACAAAATTATAATGCAGTGTGCTCAATTGTTAGATGCAAAATTAATAATCGAGCAAAAAAGCAATTTGTTTGCATTGCTACCAGTACGGCAGCGGCAAGTTTTGTGACCGCAGTAGTACAAACCAACGATTTGCTCCGACAAATACTTTGGTGTTTACCGTCCCCGCTGAAATTGTATTCGCGACTATTTGTGAATGAATAATTATTGCTTGCATATATGTGCAAAACTTTTCGATTGTTACGTGCATTTTTTTGTTGTTCCTCACAAAACAGTTTGATACATGTGCACAAATTCGATACCGTTTCACTTACAAATTTGCAGTTACAGTATGAAATTCATTATATTCATTAAAGAATCAAGAATTAGTTGAAAATATTATTTGAAAATTAATAATACAATTTAATATTTATAAGCTTACGAATAGCTGTCAATGATTTTATGGATGAGTTTTATTGATTAAACAATTAAGGATTAAATGCATGATTGAACAGGTATTTAATAGGATTTTATTTATAGATTTAGCAACGACAAATAAAGACATTATAGACGATTTATTATAAATAAAATATTACCGTTAGAATACTACTATTTATACTTTCCTGATGATGAAACGAATTAAGAATTAATCTTTCAGAAATTTTCGAAGATATTGATCGATATTAGAGTATATATTATATTAAATCTACTCTAAAATTCACTTATAAAATCGAATTAATAATTATATCATTCAATCAATTATTACATCTTTTTTAAAATATCCATATCACGTATCAGCAAGAAATGCCAATCTTTCAGGGATTAATATAAACGAAATGTATTTATTCGGATAAGTTTAAAATACGGAGCTAAAATTCTTCTCAAATGCTATATACGCTCCCCTTTCTTTTACAAGAAAATATTGTAGAAATAGATCCGGCTGTCGCATAGCGAAAGGTTAAGACCATTCCGCGCGATAATAAAGGCGAGCGCGCGTATTTCGCCGGAGTGATATGAAATTCCGCGTTGCGATGCCGCGCATGCGAAACGCCCACATCACGCGACGCATGTACATACCATATATATATATATATACACGTATGGAAACAGGGTGCACTTTTTTATTTCCTTGGTTTCCCCCTGCCGTCCCCTGAGCACCACTGCCGCCCGGTTTTACGCGAAAATCACACGAACCTCGTCGAAAGCTCTCTCTTCCTCTCTCTCTCTCTCTCTCTCTCTCTCTCTCTCTCTCTCTCTCTCTCTCTCTCTCTCTCTCTCTCTCTCTCTCTCTCTCTCTCTCTCTCTCTCTCCATCTTTCTGCCGTTTCTTTTTTTCTCCGCAAGTATAGAACCGTGCACTATCGTGCGGCTAAAGACTCGAGGACTCTTCTTGCGTTCCGCGACCGAAAAAATGACGATCGTCGCGTGTACCACGGTGCTTTCAAGCCACCGGTTCCTTCGCCCGTAGCTATGTAATCTTCTGAGATTCGCGAAACTTTCCTCGTCTCGGCTTGAGCCCCGAGAAGATCGCTGTTTATCGCAGAAGGGACGGGAGTTTCACGTGTCTCTCCTTCTAGCATGCACATCGGAAATATTCATCCCGAGAAACGCGATATGAAAAGTGATCCAAAATCACAAAACGGTATTTGCTAAATTCAGGTTACGCCCATTGTAAAACTTTATTTATAAAAAATTTCACAAGAGCACTCCTGCAAGATTGTTTACAGATAAAAATATTTTCAATTCACTGTTATTTCACAAGATTATTTTTTTTTTATATATACCGTTCAATTGTTGCAAATTTTTACGTGTAATGCAATAGGATTGACGCATATTGGTCGGAAAACGGAAATACTTCAAATTTGAGAGTGCAATAAAATACGATTGTGAGCGAAATTGGAAAGCAAAAATATTTTAAAGCCCAATAAAACACGATTGTCTGTGTTTAATCAAACAGATACAAAGCATAATGTAACATTATAAAGCACGCAATAGAATAAAATTAAAAATGCTCTTGAACCTTATTAAGCGCGTTTTAGCAAATAAATGTTTATCAAGGTTTTGCTTGAAATGTGATGCGCTATGCCGGTTACGATACTGTAGAATCCACTCTAGAGGCGTATCGTATTGCGAAATTAAACGAATTTCGTGACACGCATGTGCATATGTATATTAGATTCTTTTCTATAGCTACGAACTTTCTTGCATTTAAATAGAAACTACCTCCGGTTTATGTTTCTCATTCCGTAGGCGTGCAACGAAATCGCGTAGTTTCCAACTATTGTGACGACGTCTGGATAAACTTGCCCGTTAACTACAATCGAGTTAAGCGCCTCGGCGTAGCACTAAGGCACGTCGATTTGACTTGCCGAGAGTTATCGACGTCTTCCTACGTCAATTCCAGCCAACGAGCTGGGATTTGCATAGAACATGTCGCGCCTTGTTTGTACGTGGTCAACAACCTTGCATTATTCCTTGATCAACTTGTTATTTACTTTTTCGGGCGGGGGAGGAGAACGCGCGCCCTAAGTTTTAATTTATTTTATTACCTTTGTTACTGCTGCATCGTAATAGAAGTTACGTGTGCGTACTACGAATGAGGGAACATAAAAGTATTTTATGAAAATGCGGGGGTGCGTTCTAAACAATAAAACGCAAGCTGTCATATTTCACGTAATACGATTCTATAAAAAAGAATTTATATCAGACGATTTTCTTTTTCCCTAATTTTGTAATGTGTTACAGCAGAAGTGTTAAAAAAAAGAATGGCACAACGCGAGTATTTTCTCAAGTATTTTTAGACTCCGTCGCGACGGGGAAGACAGATATGAATGCAAAGAAAGAATTCCGCTGGTTTTTGGTATAAGGGGCATTTAAAAGGGGATAAAAGACAGACGGCAGAGAGCGCGGACCGCAAAGCTACCAAGGTCTTTCTGAGATGGCGCGGTCTTAATGCCGATACAGGAAGCTCCATTGAGAGTATTTCGGACGTTCATTTACATAAAGCGGATTTCTCCTCCTCCACTTTTCTATTACGTCCCCTACCCGCCTTTCTACATCCCATTCCCTTGTCCCCTGCTCCGCTACCTCCTCCTGCCGACGTCTGCTTCCTTCTACATCCGCTATCTGAAAGCACTTCCACTTTCTGTTTTCTCCGCCCTTCTATCTCAGCTCAACACGCGTACTCGTTGTTTCGCTTTTATATTACGTCCTTCTGCTCTTCCCCCCCTCCCTCTTCATTGTACCTTTCAACCGTAATCCCTTGCACCCCTGCCCTTCTTCGCCACATACTGCTTATCCCCTCTTTGTGTTTCTCCGAAGAACTCGAATGCCTTCTCTACGCTCGAATATCTCTTCTTAACTTAGTTTTCCAAGTTACTATTTTACTACTTTCCCTCCCCGTTTTCTCGACGGTATTTTTCTTGCCGTTATTCAACACTTTTATTGTTTCTCGTTAACGCCTTTGTGTTCGTAACCGAGCGCACCTCTGGCACTTCCCCTTTATTTTTCTGCATACGTTAGACTTTCATGCCTTCGTTTGCTTTTATTTTTCGCTTCCTTTTATCTTTTATCTCCTCTTTTATACATCCGCCTTCATATATCAGCATTGTTTTTATTACCCGCTTATTCCTTCATTTCTCTTGGCGCGGCTTATATATGACTTCTCTTTTATTTATCTCGCTTGTTAGTTTATTGTCATCTCGCTCTAAACATTTCGTATTGTCCTGTCTTATTCTCGGGATTATCACCAGCGAGTCCCCGTTTCAGACCTATGTCACCATCAGTGCTAACCTTTATTCCCCTTTATAACCCTTATTCCCCAAAATCATTATATTTCGCATCTTCTACGCACCCTAACAGATCCTCGAAATTTCGTGCTCGAGAATTTCAGCGATTCTTAACTGTTGCGGATGGTACAATCGTCGATTCCCCGAGGGTTTCTCCCAATAAAGGTGATACAAAAGTTGGGTGGAAAGCGTAGGATAGCGGAAATAAGAGATATATTTCATTGCCGTCGAACGTGGGTCTGGTAAATTTTGCTGCTAGGTCGATAGATAGGAGTGCGAGATGAAATAATACTAGAATATCGAAGCACAAAACGACGGTCACGTATGATCGGTTTATTTTGATAGCGGCATAAATCAGATCTCGAAACTCGACGAATATAAAAAAAAAAGTAATACGCGATATGAGTCGCGTCCGCTAACTATCTCATCATTCTATCAGCCATTGTTTAACCTTGAACTGCTCGAAGCCACGAACTCTTGTAACAGAATTCCCGAAACCGTGCCATCGATTTCCGATTGAGGTGAACGATTTACGTACATTGTACTCGGACAGCGCACGCAAGGATTACAGTTCACGAGATTAAGCGCCTTTCCCTGGCAGAATTCTTGGGGATCGATTACTTTTTCATTCGGGATTTTACGAAGTAGCCGATTCAAGGATAAACCTAGTTAGCTGTTTATTCGCAATATTTTATATTGTATCTCCAATTAAGTCGGCATTAAATTGCATTGTATTTGCATTATATTTCTGTTGATAAGAATTCCGTTTCTGAAAATTACAATTTACAATGTGTTTCACATGCAGACGTAATTATGAATGCTGCAAAGAATTTAAGTATATTATTGTCATGAATCCAAAAATGTTTTCATTAAGCTTGACAATTCAATGAATGACAGTTCAATGAATTTCACAAAATTGATTTTTCCAAAACTGACCTTATTAACGAATTTTCATTCAGTTATACAGAATGAATTAGTGAATAAATTAGATTTAAAAAATTTTTATGAATATTTATATATATATATATATACTTTTCATTAAAGTATTTGGTTTAAATTATTTCACACTACCACCTTTCTTCTTCCTATAGAACCTGTAGTTTTATAATTCTGTACCCACGTCTTGATAGCATGAATAGATGGCACAAATGGTAGTGTGAAAACTATGCAGGAGATTTACTGAGTGCATTCAGTGAAATCGTGACCATCTTAAAGATGTATTCCGGAAGTAAGTAGATTTCAAAGTGTGAATGATTTTACAGCTAAATGCTTTAATGTAAAATTAATATCCACGTACACGGAAAAATTGTGTAAATAAAATTCTTTTGAGCTCACGTTCTTTTTTTTAAATTGCCCGATTCACTGGGTTCACTCTGTATAATAGTGCAGATACTTTTTAATGCCACCGAGTGACCTCGGATGCCCGCTTTCGTCTCTAGCGCTGACGAGGATCTTCTTGCTCGGAGCGAACCTTGGCGGTAATAATTAACATCCTCATCATCGGCGTAGCGGAACATTCAAATAGATTCCGCAATGGCTAGACATACCGTAGTGTGATATAACCGAACATCCTCGAGGCCGTGCCAAATATACATACGCATATACAAGATCATTCCTAAATGCCTTGGAGCGGATACATGTTGAACCCAAGAGGATCTTGGAGAAGTTTGTGATTCAGGTACCGTTGCTGTGGTTATAGCGATATATAGATTTATCAAGCGTTTGCGAAATTATCTATGTCAGAATGCGTACCTCCGCCTCATTAAACACACGATGCATTTGGTAATCGTGCCTTCGTGCGGAAGCAATCTGTCGTCAATCACATAACTTGTTAGAGAAAATTACATTTCCGATTGCTATTAAAGTTATCCAAGTTAATAAGATCCAAAAAAAAAATAGAAGAAAATTTGCGATTTCGCGACGCAACGCGAGAGTAGCCGATGGCGAGAAAGTCGCAAAAATGGTTAATGACAAAGTTGGCCCAAGCCAATTTAGAAAGTTACGTTTCCCGTCAAAAGACGACAATCCGCAGAAGTTGGACAACCGTGTAAAGGAACTTTTTAAAGAGCTCGGTCGTTTGTCACGGTATATGACAAACTCTCTCTCGAGAGTTAACGTGGATGATAATCAATTTAATTGTTACACGAGCCAGGAATATGTCCGCGCGAAATAAAGTTCGCGTGCTTTTTATTTCATTTTAATTTATAACGCTTATTCGGAATGTTTTAGGGAAATAAAAGCATTAGCATAGGAATTTCGCGATTGATCAGATCCGTTTGGATTGTCGTCAAAATCGAATTGTTCAGCTCAACCGCCACACAACGAAATTGGCCGTGAACATCCGGCGTAACAATTTTCCAAACGCGATTTACACGGTCGAAACTATTTTTATCATTTTAAATACACGACGAAAGAGAGAAAGAGAGAGAGAGAGAGAGAGAGAGAGAGAGAGAGAGAGAGAGAGAGAAAAAGAACAAGTGAGAGAAAAATGTGAATGAAAATTTTATGCATTACCATTTTAATACCGATGAATACGCGGTATGGTGCGAAATCGATTAATTTATTATTAAGTTTTTTACAGCCCTTCATATTTCGTTCTATGTGACATTTATAATCTCAAGAGAGCTTTTACATTACGCATTGCTCATTGCGAATTTCGCATCGAATAAATTAAATGTACGGCAGATTTGCATGTATCTATGGATGTATTACAGACATATGTATGTTTGAAGCAAACAACAAAGATCTACAGTCGAACTTCCGAGCGCGCGCATAGTTGTTCCGGCTGCACAGACGGAAGTTCGTGCGCGTCGTCAGTGAAATTGGTTGAAAACTTTCGGCAATTTGGCATACGCGTACGAGTAATTCACTCCCGTTCGACCCCGCGTATTGACCTCGGAAAGCGTGTGTGCAGTTTCGCGAAATGCAACAAAATGTCGACGTTGAAATGCGATCGTCCGACGGACATACAGAACGGGATCGAAAAATCGAGCGATACACACATCGGTGCGCACCAATACTTTCCCCGCTTCCGGTCGACCGAGACACCGATAATGAATGAAATCACATGGGACGTATAGTTCTGACGCAAGCCAATTAGCCGACTGTTTCGTTTTGTTTCGAAATGACAGGACGTCGGATGAAGTAGGCGGTGCAATGAATTGCATTAAAGCACGAAAGCAGATTGCGAGCAAGAAATTTACTCGTTGAATTATCGATCCTGTCAATATCGATCTTATGCCACGTAATTCTTCGCCAAAAGCGACATTCGAGAGTGACGAGGTATCTATAATTTATAAATAAGAGTAATATTAATTTCGCGTCTCATGATTTATTAAACAGTTTCATATAAGCATTTTCGAAGGAACATTCAATTTAATATCAAAGTAACCTTTTGATCCACTTTCGTGATTTTGCCAGTGCTTAATCCGCAAGATGAAATTATTTCCAAAATCGGGAAATATTCGAAAATAGTTCAGAAAACAACGAGCGCGGTTGTAAAAGTATAAAAACTCGCGAAAATATTTTTCCGAAGCGGAGACGTAATCTTTCCGAGTCGATTTCTTATATTTACACTTTTTTACACTTTTTATCACTTTGCTGGAATTTAAGCTATCGACATATGCTGAACTTTTCATGGTTGGTTCGATTTACAGCCCGACCGAATATGATTTTTGGGTATTTTGGGAGGTTTTTGTGGACAAATATTAAATCGTGAACATGCGGCAAAGGGATAATACGGGACGGAGAGGAGAAAGAGAAATAGAGAAATTGGTCAGTCCCACCGGCTCGACCCTAATAACCGAGGAACACGAAGACGAGTTATGACAGTCGGTGTCGCAGGCCCTTTGGTGGGCTACAACTGCGTGGGCGACATGTACCATTGTTCAAACAGTACAGCTCAACACCTTCTATCAGCACTGACCGTACCATCCACTCTGGCATTCCTCTCTTCAAGGTGACGACTGCGCGATATACACGCTCGTCATTTATGCGCTGACCCGAATACTCCTCGATCTTGGAAATAGTTTCGATTGTGAAATGGCTTTATCTTGAAAGTCCGTAGCATTGTGGAATTTAATCGAAAGATTACTCCGCGCAATTAAATCGCGATTGTTCCAAATTGCTTAAATTCATATTTATAAAAAAGACAATAAATATTCACGTAGCAAAATTGTTCTATTCAACTTATCGACCGTTCGAACAATAAAATTTTATATATATTTTATAATAAAAATTTTTAAAGAACAAGAAGAAAGAACAAGAATTTAAAAAAAACAAGAATTAAGAATCAAGATCTGCAGAAAATTTTTTCGTGATAGTATTCCTAATCAAGCTATCGACGATTAAATTTGCAATGACTGACTCGGAATCGCGGTCTTCATTGCTGCAATCTCAGTCATGAAGTAGGGAATCTCTAATCCCATGCCATCTGAATTAGGGTAGTTTGACGCGGAGTAGTAAAACGTGACTTCACTCTGGAAATAATATCGGTCATAAAGTCAGAGATAGTAAGATAACCAATGTTTGAAAAGTCAATTCTGACCGCGTTTTAACCCGGCAGAAAATATTTGCGGCGTTTGTGCAATATCGTTATTTTCGCAATACATAAACACAAATCGCTCTGCTATACTCAAATTGCACGAGATATAATTAACTGTTTATAAAGCCTTAAAATATTATCAAAACGTGATATCTTACAAATTTTACAAATGACAACATATATACACATTATCCATAACTTATACTGCGTGAATTATAATAACGGTCCTCGGAGAATGTTATTAATCGACAGTTGCGATGACACGTGTGTAAGAATTTTACTTCCACTTGCTGTTATATAAATCCTTAAAGGAAGTGCAAGCGTCTAATCTTCCATCTGGCTCAGCACTGAATGAATAACAACACCTGATTGATGTTGCAACATTAGTAGCCGACGGTGATCATAAATAAGAGCGCAGTAAGCTTACGGTGTAACTTTACCGCGGCATTCGCTCGCAGATTACTATGCAACTCTACTATATGACTAATCCATTTAATACAAAAATTAATTTTACAGCTTTTTCTCTGACGGAGATTGCGTCATTTATTAAAGAAATAAGGATAAAATGAAAAGATGAAATATATATTGGATAAAACAATAATAAGTATATGTTAGATAAAATTAATGTTTTTCTATTATTTAAGTAATTTTTTTTCCAGCAGTTTCATCCCATCTTCAAAATAAAAATCTAATAATAATTCAATCTCTGCAGTATTTTAAGTTGAATATATTTTAAGATTTATTCCATTAATAATTTTGGACAAAGAAAAATTCATTCCGGAGTCGGCGGAATCATCGAATGGAAGTGTCTAATACGCACCTGCTCTCTAACATCAGTAGTACGGCCGTTTTATTAGCAGAATGGTCGTAATTCCAGTTGGAGTTAGTATTACATGAACGTGCTCCGAATGAAGTAAAATCTTCGCGTATTGACGCACGATAAATAATCCATGGGGTCCGGGAATAGCGCGCCATTATTCCGTGACCGTAATACATCGTGCACATACATCGTAATATAATTTGCATTAAATCACGACTACTTTCTATATTGAAGTTAAGCACTGCAGCATCAAATGCATTCGCCGCTAATTTACAATTCCACTGCATATACCCTCATAATCAGCGTTGACGCTCATGTAATTACATCGAATTATTAAAACATTTTTCAATTCTCGAAATAGCATTGAAATTCCCACGTTATGGCAATTACAATTTCGATTTTATTGGTCGATACAAAATCGAGCCCGGTACTCGAATAAAAGATTTGATATCGCGCGAAAATACACGGCGCGCTCTCAAATAAAACGGCGCATTTGATGATGATCCGCGATAGCACTGAAACATTAAAGACCTTAAATTGCAGCCGGTTGATTAAGTTATGAAACTCACGTCACATGCTTCAAGGGTTCGAAATATTTAATTTCCCGCGTCCCGGATCATTTAATGCTGCTCTATCCTCGCCTCTGCCAGGTCACGTGGCAGCCTCGCAAGCGTGATATAATTACCAGTCCATCTTCGAAGCGTTCTACCTCTGTCTAAGCATTGCTAGAGGCCCAAAGCCAAATTGAATCAATCAAGCTTGTATCTGAGCACGTATGTTGCTAATCGAATCGATTCATGTTTCGCCTATACGGAATTTCAACCATCTACCAAAGGATTCATTCGTCTATACGTACACACGTACGTGCACACGTGTGCTAATGGTTATTGTGCAAAGACATAGTCATAACCACAGAATAATAATCCACCGTGCAAAACTATATATGGAATAATGGTTCATCCGTACGTAATTGATAAACAATTGATAGTACGGAATCCACTAGCGTCAATAATTATATTGCGATAACATTTAATATTTACCCAATTAATTAATTACTGACGAACGTGTTCCTTTGTAATTGCAGGTGATGAGAGCGACACATTGCGGGGGTTAAAGTGCCTGTCGAGAACGGCGAGGAAGTGGCGAGGTTCGTAAAAATTGGCATCGGGGGCGTACGATCCGGGCAGCGGTAGTGGTAGCGGAGCGGCAGGGGTGAGCGAATTTCATTTACATCAGTAAATAAAGTAGGATAAAAGCGAATAAGCGAGTCAGATTTCGTCTAAAGTTCTCTAAGCATCGACTATCCACTCATTTTCGTAAAGAGATCAGTACGCGGATAATCCACTGTCTTATCTTCTCCGTTTTACATTTACAATTTGTTTCTGTTAGCTCAAACGTAACACTTAATATCTTTACGCGAATTTGATGCTACCGACAATCATTTAATTATTATGCCATGCAAATTTAAGCATACTAATCGAAATTAGATTAAAATTATTCTCGATTATCCTTTTTTTTTTACACATAGAAAGATTCACAAATCTTTATGAGATGAAATTGTATTATCAGCCGGAACGGTTCATACGACATCCGATACATCGCATAAATTCGCAATTGCTATTTACTGTCACTTCGTGACATATCCGTACCTTTCTGTAGCGCGCGCACTGTGCTTTACGGCTCCTTATTTACCGCGTACACTCCTCACGCGACATATTGAGCGACGTGTTATTTACCGGCCATAGCTCACCTTCCACGGGGAGACTGGCCGATGATTGTTAACGCCGCGTGTGCTATAGCTATAACGCGGACGTCGACCGCTTATACCCGCAGGTACTATGGGAGCGGGGGTATGGGGGGCGGAGGAGGGCTACAAGCCACGGACCTCCGGCGAAGGCTCGAGTTCCAGTGTACCGGAGGAACTTGTTCGCAGGGTCTGCGGTCCCTAAGGCACGACAGCTACCATGCTACCGAGGAGAACGCCGCGTGTGACGACTACGAGGACAGGTAACTGATCGTGAATGTCGCAACGAGGAAATGCGGTTCATTTGTCCAGCGGTTAAATCTGCTTTGCTTAGTTTGTCCCGCAGTTATTTTAGATTATAGTGTAAAATGGGTGTATATATAGATAAAATGAAAAAAGTATATTTAGAATACAGTTTTTTTTTTTATTAATATAACATCAATATGACATTCTACAGGGTGTCCGGTAAAGATTGAATCAACGCTTGTGAGCAGATAGAGCGAACTAAACTGAGTCGAAAAGTTCTGTATCATTTTTCAATTTTCGCAATAATTAACGAGCTATTAATTGTTAAAAACTGGAAGAAGGAATACACAGCGCGGTGCGTGAGACGTGAGAGCGGCAATGGCAGCACGCAATGGCAGCGGNCCCTGCCCACGTCTTGCGCACCGCGCTGTCTATCCCTTCTTCCAATTTTTAACAATTAATAACTCGTTAACGATTGCAAAAATTGCAAAATGATACAGGACTTTTCGATTCAGTTTAATCCGCTCTATCTGCTCACGAGCGTTGATTCAATCTTTACCGGACACCCTGTATATACAGATGAGAAAAAATAATACAGAAACGTAAAACATTTAAAACTAGAAGATAAAAGAGTTCAATTGACAATCAATAAAATAACAAAATGATATTCTATATATACAGGAAATAATAGAGACATAAAGTTTTCAAAACTCGTGATAAAAAATTTATATAAAGTAGCCCAATTGATGGTCAATAAAATAAAATAAGTGCTCTGAGGTAAAATCGCTTATATAGTGAAAGAATGTCTTCCACTTAGGAGGACTGACCACGAAGCGATCCTCGCTTCCGGTCAGCCTACCTGCACAGGCTGCCGGCGATCGTACAGGCGCCAGGAGAGCGAAGCGGTTGAGAAAAAGGAGACTCTGAAGCGACGCATGCCCGAATCGGATGAGATCGGTGCGGTGTACCGGAAGCTGCGGCTTTGTCTGGGCCTTTTCGAGCACGCGAGTAAAAACGATGAAGCGGAAGAGGACGATGAAGAGAAGAGGCATCGGTTGCGGTGGTGTCGCAGGGGCTTCCGACGAATCGTGGAAGTGGCGACAAGAGCTCTGCTCCTTGGCATCGCGCTTCTCGTCACGCCAGGTACGTATTTTATCTCCATGACACTTTTATCTCATAAAAAGTTTTTATCGATTTTAAAAATCCGGCAGATATAGGGTATAGGATATGTTTGTAAATATAGGATTTCTCTCTTTCGTCGCGCAAAAAGTGGCGACAAATTTTATCTCGGAAATTTCTGTCTATCTCGAAAATTAAAATCAATAAAAAATCCAGAACCTTGTATTTTCTCTTGACAACTTGGCTGCTAATACCATGAGTTGTTACTATTATTGGGTTACAACTTGGAAACTATGATAATGCGAGGTCCTGTCGTATCCGGGAATCTCTTCATTTGTCCGCCGGTGCAATCACGCCAGTCTCGCGTTCGTTCCTCAATTAGCGGGGACCGCAAATTAGAGTTCACTAGTTGGCGGGACGTCCGAATGGTCGCTAATGCCGTGGCACCGTATCTCACGAAACGGGTCGTTGGTTCTCAAATCCGGCGGACCATAGGCGGACACCAGAGATGGAGAGCTTGCGGTTCGTAATGGGACGTCGACGGAGATCGACAAATGAAGCGAAATAAGCTGGCCGCGTGATCAGATAATGGCTATCGGGCGAGAATACCAAGTGCTCGATCTCCTTAAGTCGGGGAAGATGAAGCGAGTGGCGCGAGATAAGCTCAATTTTCGTCTTAACTTGCGAAAGTAACTATACGCTCCCTGAGAGATCGCTTTGCGAAGAAAACATGAACTAAATATATCGCTGCAGCAAATTTAAGGGATCAAGTTATAAAAAAAAAGCTCATACGTCACAAATTGTGTTTCTACTCTTGGAAGGGTTAGTATCCTTCAGTTGCATGAACATTCATTCTTAGTTCTTTGCTTCGTAATACAAAACACGACAAGTAATCAATGACTAATAAATCATTCACGACTTGATGACAACATAATTACGAAAATCGAATTTGTCACAATTTTCGTTCAATGATAGGCACATCTGGCTAAATCTGGACCTCATTCAAACTTGCAATCTCAAATATTCTCTTTTGACGCAGCGCACGATTCGCGCGTTTCAATCTGAAAGAATTTCCCGTTGCAAACGACGTGAATATATCACAAAAAGAAACCGAGCCTTTTATAAGTGCTTTTAGTTCGTTTTGATACGTGGCAACTTAGCTGTCCGACGGAAAATTATTTTCAATTAAATGTGAGAAATGTAATTATAACTGGGACACGCGAGAAATATATATAGACAGAATATCAGTTTTAATAATATCAGTTTTGTATACATATATACATGTATATAAAATAGAATTTCTGTATATTTTTTATTAACTCCGTTAATCAATCTAAATTTTGTGCAGTTACTCTCCAAGATCCTCCTTAAAAAATATAGGCTACCATAAAATCTGAACCCCTTACCCTTGATTTCATCCTCTTGACACTTTGTATTAAGATTAGTGGATTATTGTGTACGTATTAATGAAGAAGCATAATAATTAATGAAGACTCTAGTTAATTTTAGAAACCGAGAACGCTGGATTTACGTTAGAATACGTAATGATATTTTGCAAATTCCATAAAATTTGTAAATATGCTTGCAAATCATTAATTTATAGGTTCAGATTGTGAGGGGAAATTGGAGCATTGAATCGCAAAATTGTCACGAAAATTCTAATTTAGATAAAATAAATAGAGTTTTAGAGCGTAAAACCACAGAGGAGAAGAGCTTTTACACGCAGATCGCGTTTTGTTTTCACAATTATTCTGACTGAAGTAACACTTTAAATCATGAGAACCTTAATCACGCCGTCGTAATGAGATTACTGACAAAGAGTAAAAAATAAAAACGCGCGCGACACGTCCGCGTCTCAGATTTTTTTTTAACCGTACGCACATTACACGAGAACCCTTATGACGCTCGTTACTCTCATCAGTACGAACAATTTTATTAAAACTCTGGCCTCTCTCGCGAAACTCATTCAAAATGTATGCTTGACTGCATTAACGGCACGTATGCGACGGTAATATAAAAACTCGCATTATTCTGCAATTTAAATAAACAATTTCACTATTTCAAGTATATGTATTTATGTATATATGTATATATAATTGAATATATATGTATATATTAATTATGTGTATTGTGTAATTAATTGCATCAATTACAAGAATTATTATTCAAGAAACATGATTTTTTTTTTATATTTTGGTCATGCGGAATACTTGATATTAAATTGCGGCATTGCGACGTTCGTTTGAGATGAAATGTTACACGTGGAAAACGGCAAAAAGTACATTGAACGTGTGTAAATACATGATGAAATGCTGAATACGGGTTGGAATACGCTTATCATAAATAGAATAAATATCGTGACGGTATTGCTTATGAAGTGTCATTTTTAATCAAAATCAAACGCTTCAATTAATAATGCTGCGGTTTTTCCACGGTGGGTTTCATTAATTTCCGTGGCTTCGGTATGTATACAATTTTACATGCACATGTAGACGAAATGAAATTCGCGACGTGCGTACAATATATCAGAAGTAAATCATTTAAAATATTTGAAATGAAATAATTGAAACAGACCATGCATTTTTGTATGGATTCCCTTAATTAAATTCTACTTCACTTTCGCGCCTGTATATATTATCGTGTTAACATTTCTGTTTAATTGAGTTGAATGTAAATGTATCCCGGCGTTATAGTTAAGAGTATACAACATGCTGCAATATATGCGTGAAATCGAAATGGGAAATGCAAGTTTGGGACAAACTGCACTTCCCCTTCTAAGGGCTTCGTGATCACGATAAATTTCTCTTTAGTGTACAATAGCGTGTCCCGACGCATAACTCTATAAATTCCACGTAGTTTGTGTTTCTGTACGTACGTATGTATGTATACATGTACGTGTGGAAACGGGCGATTACGATTTCTTCCTCATACCAACCATCAAAGCGTCGCGAATGGCGGGCCATGAAACTCGTTACAAATGCCGACCTGGAGGGTATGTTGCCCTTGGTAGAGCCCGTTGCGCACGGGGCAACCCACGATCGATCGATNAGATCTCAAGATAACACTCGATGACAGTATGACCGGCCATGATCGACATTTCGCGACGTTGTCGTCAACAGACAATGTGGAGCACCGAGATTCTGAGCCGATGCCCGTGTTTTTACGCGAATGACGCACGTGTCGTTGCACGACAGGGCGCTGCGGCAAATGCCGTCAGCGGTATGCATTCTCCCTTCGCGCATTAAGCTTTCAACGCGCGTTATTTTCGCGCGTAATACCCTTAAATCGGCAAGTTTACGGCACAATCGTTAACGACGGGTGGGTAAATGCGATTTTCCTCACCGTGTACCATTTGTTACCGACAAGCGGGATTCTTGGGCGTAGGAAAATCATAATAACGCGCGTAAAGTCGATACTTAGTGGAGAGCCCGCAAAGTCAGGGCCCTCAAAGCTATAGTTCTCGCTTGCACGAGAGAGGATTTTCGCGTTTTACCGTCGAGCCCGAGCTAAATTTACGGGTTTTGTTTATACGAAATAATTAAAACCTATCTTCGAATCCTGAGCTCATTAAGGTAATAGTATACTCGTTAGCCCCGCTTAATTGTTCCACCTTCCACTTCATCCAATTGGATAGCTTGTGCGCGGAGCCGCTTCAACACACACCTGGCTATTTAGCTTACACGAGGTACGAGCTGATGGAACGGCTCGCTAATTTCACGCTTCGCCGCTATCTGAAAATTCGTTGGCGAAGATGAGGAGCCGTTTCGTGGGCTTGTTTTAACATTATCGTGCTTTCCAGGTGAACGAAAAACGATAAAAACCAAAATATATTAAATTCTTACATATTTTTCAGTCAAAATCAGTTTTAAATAACTCGTGCATAATTAAATTAATTCTAATTAATTTATATGTGTGATTTATTTGAAAAATTGTTTAAAAAATTATATGATATTTAAAATGCATTTATCAATTATATTCATTTATAATTGATTAACATCACCATTGAGAAAGAGAGAAAAGTAAGCTATAATGCAATATCCGTTTCAGAGTTTGCAAAAAACGCAGGAGCGAGATATTTTGTTTCGAAAGAAAATATTTCGTTTTCGTAGCGAGCGGAAATAAACGAAAATTTTCACGTTTCGTATCCCCGTGTGCACAAGCAGCTGCATATACCTATTCCTCGCAGAACATTCAAATGAATTGCTCAATCTGTTTTATCTCGCCGGGAAAAACAACCGCGAAATAGAAGGCGGGTTGCCAAAACGATGAGGAAGTGATTCCCCGTCTAAACTCCTCACTTCCCGATTTAACGGGCTGCGAAACGGAAAAGTCTCTCTCCGCGCATAAAGAGACTTTACGCGCCGGTTGTTCGCGGAAAGTCTCCTTCAGCTCTTCCGATGATCGGATAACATGCCTCGACCGAGTTTTCCGTGACCACAGCGGCGAATAATTTCTGGCGCGTTCGTCTCGCGTGCGCGTAAATTATTAACGCGCGAGATTTATCGCGCGCGTCGGATCGGCTTGTACAGACCGAGCGATCCGCGCTGATACCGTCGCGAGAAATATATAGGAACGCGCGATTATCGCAATTAGACCGGTGCTCAGCAATTTTACGTTACCGAGGGATACGTGTTGTATCGCCTGGCTGTTTTTCCTCGCAACAACGTGTTGCGTAAATCCTGCGGAAAAAAAAAGATCCGCCTGCCCGCGCTGCGCGCCACTTTAATATATCAATATTTTACCGTTCGTATTTGTACGTAAATTAATGTCGGGTACGAAGATAGAGGTAAATGCTGAATTTCACGGCATGCAAGTCTCTTTTTCCAGGCGCTTGGTTCATTCAACGGGCAAATTAACGAACGTCATGCGCATATCGCACACCACGATGATTATAATTATTATCTGCACACATGTACGAGGCGCGGGAGAGCGGCTTTATTTCGCTTACCGGAGATAACGAGGTGTTCGCGTCGCGTACACGTGCCCGCACGCTGCAGACAGACCGTTGAAAATTTAATAACAAGTAACAATAAAAACGGTTATTTGGACGCCGCGTTATCCCAGGAGGACCCCCGACAATGGCGATAATGGCCGCACAAATGTGCGTCGGTTGCTCGCGTCCGAGTCCAGATTATTATTCGCACCGCGTATGTACACCGAGGGGGCGGATTAAAACGGGGCTGTTGCATGATCAGAGGCACGGAGGGTTGTAATGCCGATTTTCTCGTGCAATATCAATAGTATCGTCACGGCTTCGTCCGACCTTGTTACGTTAATAACGCGCCGCTCGACGCAACTGTCGATCACGTTCGGCTCCTGCGACAAACGTGGAAACGTGGAAATTTCGCACTGAATCGACAGAGCTTTTTAACTTTCTTTATTTCTCGGACGAGACCAACCGACCCGCTGAAGATTAGTCGAGACATCATTGCGTCGCGACGCAAATGTTCCGAAACAATTTCCTTTCGATCTGTCGAAAAGTTTTCAAGTATTGTTCTTGCTATTTCGCGATACCAAACGTTACGTTTAGATGATCGGGAATATCGTAGGTACGATACAGGAGTTAGCGTGACTTTTCTCCTCTATGACTTCACTGTTGAACGTTGCCAAGCTAAGCGCGCATATGTATATATGTATATATATCCCTTATCGAAAACTGCCTTTGGCGAAACGTCGGACTATCGATGGTTCCGGGGCAGATGTCGAGAAGCCACGATCCATGATATTACACAATGCATACGTAATGCGCCGGCTTCGATGCGGCTTCGCGAACTGACGTGTCCACATCCGTCCACGGCGGATATGCATCGCGAGAGCTTGTATGACGAGACATCGTTCGCGGTGGGATACATCTGGACGTATTAATGTGACAACTACAGAATCATTTAGCGGCATTCTCGACTTCGGTTTACATCCAAAAGCGGAAATATGATTAAATAGAAATTACGATGACGTATTAGATATTATCAAATTAAATGAAACGTAAATGTGTCATAAAGTGTTAAACAATATGTCGTTCCGCTATTCATTCGCTAGAGATAATGTGATGCAAAGAAGATAAAACGCAAAAAAAAAATATTTTATAAATATCATCAACGGCTTTAATAATAACGAGGGATAAATAAAGAACGCGTTTGTAACTGAAGCGACACGTTCAGCATAACACAGTTTCGCTAAAATTATTCTCGTATTTTTTGACGACGAAAGCACCTTCGATTTAGAACTCATCCGGCGGTATAGGGCTGTCGCGAAACGCGTTTCAGAGGTTTGCGCCAGGGGAGATTTATTACAGTTCTCTTTGTCGTATGAGTGCCAAAAATGTGTCGTATTTGCAACACGAGGGATCTCAAAGGGGATAGGTATCAAAGTCGCGTCCATTATTCGAAATGGATATCATCGAGCTCCGCCTGACTGCTCTGTCCCCTTCTTTTACATACGACGCGGTTCTTTTCCCTTGATGTTAGCGATTCTCTGCACGGTTTTGATCGTCGGCTTTCCCGAGGAAATGGCGCGGCCGACGTTGCAGCGATGCTTTGATGCGAATGCGCAACGAAAGGCTTTACTGTTCCTAAAGTTAGCTAGGCATTAAGCGACGTCATACGGATGCGCGATCTATGCAAAAGGAGGGGAAATGCGCCGTTTCTCACAGTCGCAGTTTCGAAACTGCATAATGGGAAGTCGCATTTTGCATGAACATGAACAATTGCGTCGACGTTGCTCGACGTAAAAATTTCAAGTATCCGTAGCTCGCGTGTTGACTGATGGATATATCGTGATAATTCATTATAATGTAATTATTAATTCAAGATCTTGAAACGCTCGAAATGAATTTTATGGTCTCTTCTAAGGAAAGTTGGCATTAATTAACATTGTATTTTAAAGTCTCGAATAGTCATAGGGCATCAATCAAACGTTAGCAGTCGTTTCGTGACAAAAATCGGACCGTAATAGTACTGCCGCATTAACAACTCGTGGAGAACAACGTAGTTGGCGAAGTAGTAAAAAAAGTGCACGAATGCGGCAGCTGTTTACCGCAGTGAAACGTTAATCGCGACGATCGTGACGCAGCAACGAAAGGCGAAGATAAAACGAAAATGTAAGGGCCGCGACAGATTCGTCCCAAGTTTGCTTGTCAGCAGTCAGATCGATATTTCCCAGTCGCGAACTTTTCTGTAGACGCAAAGTAGATCGGCTGTCATTCCCGATTTGTGTTCCCTCGACCGATAGAGCTTCTTGCGACACGAACTTCGCGATTACTTTGCGCGGATAGCAGACTGCGCTGACATATATTTCTGCGAATCAGTTTAAGAGTATTTGGAGTTCGGTTCCCTCCAGCTCCTCGCCACAACCGACTTTTCTTTTGTTTGTCTCGGGCATTTGACAAGTCCCATACCTCATGTTTCTTATTTTGCGGTGTCCCTGCGGCTATTTGAATAACACGAGCACTCTTAAACTAAACTAAAAAGTCATATTAGCGTCATATTTTCCGTGTATACATATATATATATATATATATATATGTAAAATATACACGCACAAACATACATGTTTATTCGTTTATCCAGAGTTTAATTGGAAAATAAACGATGCGTAATAAATTAACAGCGAAAATAATATTCAATGACGGGACGTGGAAACTTTCCATTCCGAAAATTGAAAGTGTTCTGAATTTCAGATATCAATTTATCCAAAAGCGGCTCCCCTTAATCCGTCGCGTTCATCGCGTTTGCCCTAAGAACATTAATTATCCCGGAGAAGTTTCTTCCTCAGGCTCGCCCGTATTATCCTCGTTGACGTGTTTACCATCGTCGTTTCACTACGTCACGGTGTGCCGGCTACTTTTTCCGCCCTGGGAGACGACGTTCCCCGATATAATTTATAGCGATATCTCTCCCAGTCGCGCCAATCGTAAACAGGGTATAAGACCAGCAAGAACACGAATGTATCGAAGTATGTTAACTATCCCGTCGACATCGCACGCGGCGAGAGGGCGGCGAGTGAAATATCATCGTTATCATCGCGCGACACGCGGGACCGAAAGGGATCCTTGCTTAGCCACTGGCGTGTCTCGGGCACGCGGAAACAGGGTTGTATTCGATCTTATTCGACGCAGCACGGAGGTTAATGCGAAGTTAATCTCGCACGACGTCTCCGCCACGTGCGGCATCGGCTTTCCCGACCTGGCTCGCAGAAAAGAGCGACGACAACGGTTGCCCCTGATTTACCTTTAATGGCTTTTAATGCCTTCCCGCCGGGGTCGACCGCCTCTCGCAGTTTTCTTTCCCACCGCGAGACTCCCTTGTGGCAAGAATTATGAGCTTTCGTTGCTCGAACGTCTTTTGCTTTGCTCGTGAGCGTGAGTTGGAAGCGCCGGATATTTCGATCAATTTTTCTAAATGTGTTTTTCTGTCAGTGAAATCCTGTAACTGATTTGAAGTAACACAATATTCATTTATTTAACACGGATAT
Source organism: Tetramorium alpestre (assembly GCA_021460005.1). Classification (NCBI taxonomy): domain Eukaryota; kingdom Metazoa; phylum Arthropoda; class Insecta; order Hymenoptera; family Formicidae; genus Tetramorium; species Tetramorium alpestre. The sequence continues at coordinate 85,689 of JAJVSH010000087.1, read as the reverse complement.
AAAAATAATTATTGTTCGTTAAAATTAATCGCACTGATATGTAACCAATAATGAGAGTATCATAATTAAGAGATATCGTGTTTTTCATACTATATATATATTATATTATATTATATTCATTATTATATCACTAATGGCTATCTCTATTTCAGGACTCTGTCAACAAGACGCGGTGCACATCACGGCTATCCTCGGAGAGAGTGTTGTCTTCAACTGTCACGTAGAGTTCCCCGGTGAGCACCCAGTGCCCTACGTTCTCCAATGGGAGAAGAAGGTAGGCGACACGGTACGATATCGGACGATATCGCCTCTGCTCTCTATATCCGTGAGTTAAAAAGACGAGGGCACTCCACGAGAGCGCCGCGCCTCTGGTATCAGCAAGCTGCCAGTGTACCATCGCGACATTTTAAACGATGTTCGGAGAGAATCATTCGACGTCACATCGAGCGAGGAGTCTCCTTTCGCTTCGCTTCGCTTCCTCGAGCAATCGACGCGTACAAAATCATAAACGCGCTTTCCGACACTATTAATCGCGATGCTTAACAACGTTCCTTTTTTTTTCTTTCATAGATAGAGATAGTCGCTATAATTTCGCACAATTACTTGATGATATATATNGCTATTTGAATAACACGAGCACTCTTAAACTAAACTAAAAAGTCATATTAGCGTCATATTTTCCGTGTATACATATATATATATATATATATATAAAATGTGATAACAGTAACATAATATAAAGTAATAACGGAATAATGGAAAGATCGACATTTTTCGATCTCGCTTAATCCGGAGACGCACTCGATGAGATATCGTAAATTTCTTCAGGTGGAAATCCACTGGAATTGTCGCAGTTCGCTCGATGCGCGCTCACTCCCGCGGAAAGAAATTTGCACTTCCGAGACTCCTTTTTTAATTTCCCGATTAAACGTTGCATAATCGCGAATTGGGGCGTGAAGAGGCAATATGCAGGGAGCACGCAGATACGGTGCGCTCCGGTCTGTATTGCCCGAATAAATAGTTATTTCTATGAATTCTGCGATTCTTCTTTTTCGGACTAGTATGAAATTAATCTCCCGTTTCTAGATTTTTTTTTATAATTGAGTGAGTGAATTTTAATTCTTCCAAAAAAATTATAGAGTTTTTAATACTTCTCGAAAAGATTTCTGGTGCCTCGAGAGTTTTATGAACAAATATGATTCAAATCGATCCCAATTAAAATGAAGAAAAAAGATTGTTATCAAAACTATCAATTTTTATACACTAAAACTGCGTATTGTCAATTAACTCTTTTCAGATTCTTCATGTAAGAATCGGAATCTTTTGTCGCTTCTCTTTCATTTCGATTGTAATAATTGATAGACACACACAGACAAATAGTAAGTCTCATTGATTATTCAAAGAATTAGAGACACATTTATGTATTGATTGATTATTTACAAAATTTAGTAATTTATCCCGACTTGCGTGAACAGTGTCAATGGCACCGGAACGTCGTCAGCAATTTATTTTCAAATATTCGCACAAATAAATTAACAGCGTGAACATGAATGATTTTAAATGTGGTCACAAACGCCAGCGAGCTTGTACCAGTGAGGCAGAGCGCAGCGGAGGGCACACGTTTTTGAAATGTTACTGCAACGTTATTGTTACTGAGAGAACTTTAAATTGGCCGTATATTTACGATTTGTTGGCTTACGCGCTTACGTTCTTCCGTTTTGTATATCTTGTTTGATTTTGATTGATGGAAACCGACAACGGCGAACGGGACGCGCCTCTCGTTCGTGCGAGCGAGCGAGCGAGCACCGCCGCAAATTACTCGCTCGAGTAGAGTAAAAGTAACGTATTTTACGTACCACACGTTGTATCTCATCCGGACTGGAGAGGGCAGAGCACATTACGTACATCAATTAACGGCGTCATCCGATCATTCAATCAGTACTAACTACATGAATTCCAGATCATAAAACGCGAATGACCTTTCTTTCATTCATCTCATGTGATGACCACATATCATCGTGATATAATACATATTGTACAGGGAGCCGGCGATGCGGGTGCGCGACGAAAATGAGCGATACGTAAACGTATAGATGTAATCGGCAAACGAATCGAAAGCCGCTCGAAAAACGGCGAAAGCGATCCGTTGTAAAATGTCAATTCTAGTTCCTGGCGGCGCATCGGAAACTTGTTACCGTGAATCGTTCTTGTGAAATGAAAAATTAAAGATCATCAATGGTATATTCGCTTCATCGATATCCGGACTCTCCATTGGTATCATAATCTGCTGATCGATCAATCTCCTTCGAGAATCCGCCAGGATTTTCATTTCTAATGCGGTTATACGCGAAACGGTAAAACCGGTGTTTTACACCCCGCGGAGTCGTAAGCCTTTTTTTTTCATCCGGGATTCAACGGTATGACGTATCGCGATTTTTCGCGAGTACTCGCGCGCGCTCAATGATATTCTCGAGAATATTTTGAGAATATATATAGATATTTCGAGAATATTGCTAGATTTTTTATGGAGATTTCGTTGCACTGTTTCGAGAGTGAGAGAGAAAGAGAGCGAAAGGAGCCGCCGGATCGTAACGCGTGTACTTTGCGGCGCACATAATTTCTGGGATCCTTGTGGGGAAATCCACTCCAAATTCACGTTCGTAAAAATCAGCAAGACGTTGCTCCGATTTTCTTCTCGATTAAACGCAGAAATGTCCAACGTAGTACACGTTTACGGTTTGTCGCGGCTCTTTCGAACGACGAGCTCGCCGTTTCACGAATCTCTTCGCGATATAAAGAAGCGGAAAGAGCAAAGGGACACGCAAAGCAACACGCCCTTCAGCTTCTCAGAATCTTAAAATTTTACGTGTTTTTCATCGTCTCTTATATTTCATAAATTTTTACGTCTTATGCCATATCTTCAAAAATAACATCTCTGAAGTTTATTCAACGGATCTCATATCGTCTCGCGATATGGGAAGAAGCAAACACAGCAGACATAGTATAAGTTGTTTTATCTTTAATTCGCGGAATGACGTCGTCGCTGCTCGTGATATCAACGTAGAAAATGATCAAACGGTGCGATATTTCGCTCTCGGAATGAAGAATGAAAACCTTTTCCGTTCTTTGAGCTCGACTTTCGACATCTACTTTGACTCCACATTTCTTTTAATGCATCAACGTCGCAGTTTAAGTATCTCGAATTACTCACGCGCGACTTGTCCGCGAACGGCCAGCTCGTCCATCACGAAACAATGTGGAGTAGTGCACTTTCCCACTTCTATCTCGGGGGCGGAAAATTGAAAAATCATGTCTCTGTCTCCTCTAACCTCTGGTGCCTTTGCATGCGTTGTTGGCTGGCGCACGCGGTGGTGGCGGATTTAATCGGAGGGGAAAACGCGCGTCGCGTGTGGCAGAAACAACATGTGCGACCGTCGCATAAATATCCGACGTTATCATCGCCGACGCAATTAGATCGCGCAATCGCGGCTTCGACTCGCCGGTAAATTACGCGGTCGCGGCTGTGCGGATCTCCCGCCGTTATTCGCAATCTTGCCGCTAGAAAAATTAAATGATCGCACACCCTCCTGCGATCATCCTACCACCACCGCTGCATGATCGTAGTGTAGAAAATTCTGCCTGCTAAATAATATGTGTGGGTGTGTGTACTAATGTTGCGTAATCGCGTACATATCGCGTTACCACGAATTTGTACCGCCGCGTTGCACTTATCGTTCTCTCTCTCGATCAATAGTTGAAATATCTCGCTAATCTGGTAAGCTCTGCCGGTGCGAGATATCATCTCGTCGATCGGCGTGTATGCGTGCATAATGCCGCGAAATAAATTGATTAAAATTAAAGCGACGCCGGACGCGCGGAGATCAACGCGATCGAACGAATTATAGCGTTGTTTGCGTATCGGCGGATCCCGTACGCGATCGTACGCGAAACGCGACGTCACATAAAAACGCATGAAAATTACATTCCTTTGAATGCGCGATTAAAATGCGGGCGGAATAAACGCGCTGTCGAGATGGCCCAGCGCCGGACGGTCCCACGGGCTATCCGGGGATTTCCGGCGTCGCCGGAAATGCATTAACCGTCAATTCAATATTGACTCCGCAAACCTACCACCGTCCCGTAATTAATTAATCGATCGACCGACCGCGCGGAAGACAATATCGCGATCGTCGCGACGGCCGGAACACCCGACGACGTAATCTTAAGGCCGCGTACGTACTTGAGCACGCGTCCTCGCGTGCCCTCTCGCCCTGTGCGTGCTCGAGTGCGCGGACATGACTCTATAATGATCGGTAGCAAACAACGAGCCATGCACACACAGTGCCTTCACGTGGCGTTAGGTACCGTGCGAGCGCACTTCCGACGTAGGATCGATATGATAGAAATTAATCGCGAGTATAATCGTGTCGTTGCCCCGACGGTTACCGCATATCGAACGTCATGAATGCACGCGACTCCACAAGCGAATCTCACGCGCCGAGGACCGCGTAACGCGGCGGACAGACGTTTTATTCGGCGCTATTGTACCTGCACCGAATTCCGACCGCGAACTATGGCTTGATTTAATCAAACGTCGATTTGCTCGATAATCGTTATGTCGCGTAATCGACATGGACTAGGAGGATTTCAATATAAAGGGAGCACGAAGGGAGCCGCAGCGTTTCCTTTTAACGTAATATCCTCTAAATACACAGCCTGCGAAATGTGCTTGTAGTAATGAAGCAGAAATGAAGAAGTATGTAAATATCATTTGCATGAAAAAGAAGGATCGCATCGTAAAGAAGAAGTACGTTGACAAACTTGGGGATCAAAAGAACGCGAGGGTAATCTTATCTCGAATACCTTTCGTGGGGGGGGGGGGGGAAAGAACGGTGACTTTCATCTATAAAAAAAATTCCAGACCATCCCATCCCATCCCAATCTACGTCCAATCGTCCCAGCAATTTTTCTATTAGCATTAATTACCATGTCCCGGCAAATCACTTCGGGGAGGCGCGAGCCGGTCGGGGTCAGTTGCTCGTATATAGCCGTCCTTTTTACCATCCCAGGGAAAACGCCTCTGAAAGCAAGAGATTTCCAACGGCGGAACGATGCGCCCCGGCCATTTCCATTTCCAGACGACGACTCGCAGCGACGAAGAGAGGGGGGGGGGGAGAACAGCGGGAATGAACGAGGGGCGCGGGGGGGCGACACGAATAGAGGTGGAGGTTGGCACAGCGAAGGGCTGTTTTCTTTTTTACGCGCGGCATCGCTGGAATCTCGCATAAATCACGCGAGAAACCCGGGGCTTTTGAGCCACCCTCCTTCACCGTCTCGACCATCGCCCCTCTCACGATTCGCGTACCCCTCCGCGCAAATCTCTCCCTCTTTCCCTCGGGCCGTCGTTTTCGCCACCCTCCCCTCCTCCCCTCCGCCTTCCTTCTCCTGTCTATGGCGCTGCGGCTGACAACTAATTTCTCTTCCCGTCTGACTTTTTGCTACCCCCCGCGCTCGTCCATAGCGCGAAACTGGCCTTCGCATTTCCCCGTCTACCATTTTTTCGTCGCGTGCGGCCGACGCACCTGCGGGTTGCAATGGGCTCGGTCTCAATTGCAATTACCGGCGATAATTAAAAGGCTATGATTCATAATTAAGAGACTCGAAAAAATTCTCAGGGGCGAGACCACGATGCCTTTCACGGAGCACCGTTTGCAAAATCTTTATCACATTAAAAGTAGTATGACTTCTACCGCGGAATATCTCGGTGAAAGAAATTTCTCACCAATATTACTATTATCATAGAAACTTAAGAGTGCTTCTCGACGAAATATTTTCACTTGGGATCGTATTTATTGGCATTTGGCCAATCTTGGAACCAATTTTGGAACCTGCAGTGCCGAGTGAATCAAACAGGATCATGCGCAGCCATGTTATTGTTTGCTTTTCCGCGAAGCAACTAAATTTAGTATACCGCGAAACGCACAGTTATCGATGGTACACGTTACCCGTGCGTCCATCGTACGAGTAGGAGACGGACACGAGGCCTTCGCTGCCGGCGCAGCTAACTGATTCGATGAATGAAGAAAAAGCACTCTCATAAATTGCGGCGGCGCATTCTTCCGTATCGCACCTGCGATTCGGTGCGGCTGCGAAGGGAACACGATGTTTTACCTCGATCCCTTCGACCAAAACCGCAGAGACCTCCCCCCGCTTTCGCATCCTTCGAAATTTATTTACTCGTCAATAAATCCGGCGAAAGTGTGCGTAAAAATCGTGGAATCGTACGGCGCGGAGATAACTTTGAGGGTGGGCTCTTTACGAGCGCGAGTCGCGTCGGAGAGACGACACGCACATTTTATTCCGCCTTTTGAATGGCCTTTTGAATCGCGCGCGGGCGAATCCGCGAAACGAATTCGCATTAAAGATCGCGTCGACATTTGTCGTGCACGAGTTTGCGGGTCTACCTGTCTAGTACCTCTCTTTTGCAATGCGGAAGAGAAATGCAAGTTGTCGCAACCGTGACTAACATTTCCGACTCTCCCTCGTGCTTTTCCATCCTTTTATTTCACGTTGCTCCTTTTTTATTCGTTTTTCCTTTTTAACTATTCCGCGTATGCGCGAGAAGAGTAGCCTCTGATTAAATTACCTCAAGAAAAATAACGTTAAACACACGTATACGCACGCACATACGCTGGGCGTAAATTACATCAAGAGTGTCATGTTGAACAAAAGAAGTTTTTTTATTCAAGAAGTTAAAACATAAATACGGTAGGTTTTTTTTTTAATGCAATTCTAAATAATAAAATTTATAAGTAAAGAATTTTATACGGTCTATTTGATCTGTAATGAAGATTTTCACAAATTAACGAACGAATCGAGCGCTGAATATCTTCGGTTTGGTTTCACCATAAGCGTGATTAAAGGATGATTCCTGCTATCAGCAGAGGCAAGAAAATTAAAAAAGAAAACTACGTTAAAATAATTTTTGCTCGTTAAAGTCGTAGGGCGAGAGTTTTCGTCCTCGTCCCTTGTAAAGGCCATTCTGCGAGAGCCGCTGTACGTGCTAATACAAACGTGCAATTTGCATACGCGACAATTTGCATTTATGCCCGCCGCTAACTGGTTCGGCCGCGAGCGGGATAAAAAGGAGAGGTACACACACGCGAATTCCCCCGGCCGAAGTACCGAAGTGGAGGAACGAAATTTCGTGGGGCGATTCGCCGGCCGCATTTTGCAGTCCGGTCGCGGCCGCGCCGTGCTAAAACTTACGCACGCGTTTATTCCGCGGCTCTCGCGACACAGCATCCGAGTGGCATCCTTTATGAGATTACGCGGCGCACCGCCAACACACGTGGAAAATTAATGCGCGTTTTCAACAGCGGCGGGAGGCGAGAGGGAGGTTCCCATTGTCGCATCCGCTGGAAAGTTAGCCCCTCCCCACCCCCTCTTTCCTGCCCCCACGGACTTGCTGGAAAGATAAGTCTTGCAGAAGGTTACCGTGTCTTGTTTCGCGGGATGCGCGCACGAATACATTGAAGCCGACACAAAAGTACACGATACTGTGTGATAATGAACGCGGTTCAAAACCATTATTCCTCGCAGTCATTAATTAATACGAAAGAAAGAAAAAAAAAAGATATCTCCGCGGAAGTTATTCAGAGGTATTCAAAAGCGCGCTTTATACCGTAATTGAATTAACTCTCGTTTCGGGTAAAATACTGGCATTGTCTTGCCGTCTAGCGACGCGTGCGAGCGATTCGATCGATAATCGCATAATACGGCGTATTAGTATCACGTGGCATAATTTATTTCGAATTATACAGGAGAAATTACAATTTGGACAATTATTCATATTCGATTATTTCAATTATTTATCTGCGTTTCTCTGGGCATGGCGCGGGTAACGCGGTTACCTGCGGGGGAGAGCAATCATTTTCCGCCACGGAGGCGTGCAATAATAACGAATAATTCTTCGGCTGTAGCGCGAGCTTTTAAATGTTTCTGCAGCGTTACCATTCATCGAGACATGGGCCCTCCAATGGAATTACGGCGGCATTGCGCAAATGTAAGTGGAGAATGCAAATTAATGCGCGCACTTCGCGGCGAGAATGCTGTGACTTCCATTGTTTCGCTCACCACCCAACCTCGCGCTCTTCTCGCCGTTGCCGCTGCTTCTTTTACCCTTAACGAGCACCCTCCACCAAGAACGTATGTTTTTCCATAAAGCTAGCCGGTAAATGCGCTCGTTCGTTAATACATTGGGGTAGCTTTTCGCCACCCCGCTTTCGGGAGAGCGAACAAGTAAGAGAAAGGGAAGAAGGGAGAAAAGCGGGCGGTATTAAATTTGTAAGAAAGGGTTGAAGGGTCGGATGGGCATAATGGAGGCTCTCATTCTTGTTTCCCCGCGTACTTCTATTTTGAAAGAAAAGTGCGGCGAGTGGCACCGGATGAGGAGGGGGATGCTGGTTGACGACGGTGAAGTGGGTGGTGGATATATCTCGTCGCGAATGGAAGAGTAGGGAGGAGTGGAAGGGAGTACGACGTAATTTAATGAAACAAATGGAGACACGAGTCAACTGCGCAAACACTGGAAGGAGAGACAGGATGAATGGAGGACGAAGGGAGAAAGGGAGGAACGTGGACTGGTGGAAGACGAGGGTGATAGGGAGAAAGCGAGATTGGGCGACGATGGTAGAGAGACAGAGAGAGAGAGAGAGAGAGAGAGAGAGAGAGAGAGAGAGAGAGAGAGAGGACGAGAGACGTGTTTGTGCGCGAGAAAGAGAAATAGAGTCTTCCTGCAATTCAATTTCACTGGTGCTTCCACTCGGGAGGCATTCACCTCTGCCGGAGGGACCGACTTACCCACCCGTCCCGCCGTCGCGTTCAACTCCCCCGCGTTCTCCGCGTTAGAAACCTCTCTGAGGTCTGGGAAAGTTATCCGCAACCTGGCAGATCTCTCTCCCGAATTTCGGTTGAATATTATCCACGTCGTAGACGAGCGTCATCGTTCCTTTTCCTCCCGCGGAAAGCAAGGTGAAACCACGGTGTTCCGACTATCCATTTCTTTCCCCTCTTATTCCGTCGACGGACGTAAGCCATGAAGGTAATTATTTTTCTATTCTCTCCCTTTCTCGGCGTAAACACGAAAGCAAGGCAAGCGTAGTCTTCTTACGCGTGGATTTTTCCGACGGTCGATTTAAGCTTCTTGAACCTTCATGGGTACCTAGTTCCACCGTAATATTATACTCATTACATTTTTTTTAATATTATACAGATTACTTTAATTTTTATTAATAATAAACAAGGATATGAAATTTTACGAAAGGAAAAAATTGTGTTACTCTTCTCGACTCATATTTTGGATTCTCTCGCGGCGTCACGTCCAATCGCAATGATACCCCTGAAAAACAACGTGAAAGTATCAAGCATAAGAAATTTATTTCACGGCGGATAACGTCGCAATTTGCAATTGCGTCGGGCGTTTCGTCGCACCGCAAAGGGATGCAGAACGACACCGTCATGCAGTACAGGCGACACTTTATCGCGGCCGATGCAGGCGAATCCGCACGGGGTTAGGAGGTCTACATACATAATGCAGAATGTGCACGGAGGTCAAGCTGAACTACTCAACTGTGTCAGGGTTACCGTTCCTTCGTCGCGGTCGATCCCCACGTGCGGTTTCGAGCACCCCCGACTCTTTGTCTCCCGCAGTTACAATCCGCTTCTCTCTATGACTCACCCTTTCACCGTTCGGTGAGCTGTTCGTTTCTCATTATCCCTGCTAATTGGCCGTTCCGTTTTTCCCTTTTTGACATTGTTGTTGTTATTAATGTAAACCTCGAGCATCTCGCGACTAACGAGATAATTAGCATCCGCGAGATCCCAATTCTGTTTCGAAAGAGTGAGAGTAGAGCCGGCCAAAATTGTGTGATTACAATCCCGAGTAATTTTCGTTAGGCAAATGGAAAATAAACGCTTCGAGATAACCTTCGCGACTCGAATACAAATGTTTTGACGAGAGATAGAATATCTCCGAGTAACTGAGTACAGTGGCTGCGTGCTAGTTTTTTTTTAACAATGTTACTTTAATAACGAAAATGGAGGGATTGTGGTATTATAGCGCTGTGCTAGGAAACTCTGCTTACGTAGATAAACGAGTAGCAGAGCCAAGGTGAGCGCAAGCAGACGCGACACGTCCACATATGCGAAGCGGAAAACTTCAATTAAATATGAGAGCATCAAGCTCCCGGTATCCACGACTGCTTTAATGAAATTTTACGCCTCGCGAGTACATTTTGTATATAACACGACGAAAGAGTATTCGATGAAGCCGCGCGGAAATCGTCCGCGTATTTCCGTGAAATTAGACGTGCAAGATCTTGTCGTAAACGCTCAACCACGCGAGAGACCGGAAGGACCGGTTATGATTTCCGAGTTAAACAATCCGTGGGTACGCGCCAGCCATTAAGATCCTTATTATTCCGCGCAAACGGCCCGCAGGATCGAGAGATGAAACCGTACGTCACGTCGCGATACAGAAACACATGCAGCACATGCACACGTAACGACCGCAGACACACCGTCCGTGGTATTTTCGTTCATCTGATATACGAGAGGAGAGATTCCGCGGCGAAGATAAACAGCCGTTCGAGTGTTTGCCCTGCCGAGACAATTTTCTCGCTACTGACGTGACTATGGAGAGTGGCGTAAGATGCCTACCCCGTCGCCCCTCCGGCACTGTCTACCCTTTTTCGCTCTGGAAATTCAACGAGCCATCCAAGGACTCGCGATTTTACAAGCGGCACACTTTTCGCCAGACACGTCTCTGCTGTTTGTCGTGAGGAGACGCTCGTGAGAAGCTGTCGGCGCACACGTGCGCGAGTAGACCTACACGCGAGCTGTTGGATCAGTTGTTTGATACCTGTCGGTCAACCTCGAGAGTGAGCCACGAGACGGATGATTGAATGTTTCTCTACTGAAGAGAAACGAAGAGTGGTGAATAAAAAAAAATAGGAAATGAAAATGTCTACATGCTTTCGCTGTTATTTAATATTAAATTGTTATTAAATTAAAATATGATAAGCCAAATTCAATATATATTGCATGGCGAAAGACGCGCAAATATTCACGGTGTGCGGTAAAATTTGTAAAATCCCGAACTCCGTACAGCCGATCCCGCGTTAAGTTAATCGTACGTTAACAAGGGCCGAAACTTCAGGGGCTAACTTTCAAGTCCGTCGGTTCCCCGTCGGTCTAGGTCGGACGCCAGAGTTTCGCAAGAAGGATACATAATTCATACGAATGCAGCGTCGAAATTGGATTCAGTTAAAGAGTCGCGTTGCGCCGTAATATCCCAGGTCACGCCAATTGCGAGGCGCACAAAGCCCCCGCGCGCAATACTTCCCAAGTTGCCCGGTCCGCCGTTGCTGCACGTCCTTTAATTTGCAATTTGCGATCCCGAGTACGAGGAGCCCAAGCACGAAGGTAGCTTCGCGCAACGACGTCGAAATCGCTGGCAGCTTACGGTAGAACAGGTGCCACCTCCCCGGGGAATTAGTTCTCACCGAGGACGGGGTGGACTCGATTGCCATTTCCCAAAAGTGATATCCAGTTCCGTAAGTTTCTCTCCGACGGGGCGGCCGAACTTGCCGCGTAAAGCAAGCGAGTTTCATAAAGTGCCGGGGTACCGATCGCCTCGTACTTTCCATCCTCCCGCGCGGCTCTCCGGCCCGAATTCACCCGTCGAAATAAGCTCGTGAAAACGGCATCGACTTGCAGCGCGCCGCTTTGAAAAGAGCTCAAGGACTCGCCTATACTTGTTTCCGAAGTATTAATGAGCTCGTTCAAAATTCGAAGCAGCCCTCGCGGCGTTTTGTACTTTTATAAAATCTCGCGGCCCTCGCGGCTAGAGCTCCGTCGGTTTTAACCCATAACCACAGGTTGTTATGACGTTGGCTTGTATAAATTGACCTAATTGGATGTTGACGCGGAGTATGCAAATTGGTTGCGAGCACAAATATTGATTGTTTGTCCTAATGAAGCAGCGACGTAGCGGCGAAAGCATTTGAGAATAACACCCGGTATCGCTAAATATACGCGAAAAAAATTCGCAATTCGGATTTTTGCGTGGAGATGCGCTTTCGTAAACGAGTAATGAGTTTCTGATATGCTCCTGGAGGCAATCGAGTATGAGAAAACGTGAACGTATTTATTTATTGCACACTTCGGGAAATTTAAATATGGCTCGATACCAAGCTGGCAGAATTGATGCCGTATGGAAGAAGCGGGAACGTATCTACTTTAAGATCACATCAAGTAGATCAACGGGTTCGCCTAGAACAAAGTTTGAGAAACTTTCGCGTAAACCAAAAGAGTTCGATTAAATATTGATGCAAACATGGGATAAAGTATCGTAGCTAAGCGTTACTCACTCAAAACAATTTGGCGAAACAAGTATCGTTTCGCAAAAGTGTTTCGACGAAGAGCTCCGGAATATTATATCTTATATGTGACTTTGATGTTGAGCAAACTTCCTTCTTAAAGGCGTCACTCAGAAGTTGAATAAATTCATTTTCTTGTGTATATGCGTACGAGATGTAGCGACATTAGCGTATAATCACGAGCTACTCCGCGCACCTCACTCATACGTTATTTTAGTCAACATGTATAAAACTTTGAATTGTGCGACAAGATATTAAAATATGAAATTTGTCGATTTGGCGTGTCGATTCTCAGAAACGGGCATCTTTTCAAGTAACTCTTAAACGACGAGTAAAACATAAATGGTTCCATATCGATGGAAAATATCGCGGTATCGTGGCGCATTCAGTAGAATATTTTATCGACTGGTTGGCGACAGAAACGAGTCGCGTGGAACAAGGCTATTGCGAGCCCTTAGCTTCCTATCCTTTACTCCACGTCTTTGCTAAACAAGTTCGTGAAAAGGTATTGACTTTCAAGAAGTTTCCCGGTGAAGCGCTGGTCGGTCGTTGCCCTTAACTTGTCGCTTCTTGAGAATATTAATAAACTTCTTTCACGATAGAAAGTGCAAAGCAGTGGAAAGTGCTTCGCAAAGCATTGGAACACTCTATACATTAAAATCGTATTAATAAAATAGTGTCTCATGAATAATGTAATTGTCAACGTTATCTACGACTATGATACAGCCTGTATTTACCGCGTTACTAGTTCTCTCTCTCTCTCTCTCTCAGCATCAAAGAGATATAAGGAATAATACATTTGAGAGAGTGAGATATTCAGAATGCCAACGTTTTTCAATTAAAACAATTTACTCTGTCTGCATATTCTGACTTTGTGAAAAAAAATCGACAGGAACTTCCCTTGTAAATCGATTCGCAGGAATATACGTGTTTTTTTTTTCATGGAGTTCCTTCACCTTTGCGCCAGTTAGAGTTCGTGGAAATGATATCGATCTCTAATAACGTTTCCGTAGAAACTCACCCGTTACTTAGTGGTCCCCTGAAATATTCATTAACTACTGCAAAAGACGTAGAATTCGCAATTCTACCGGGGCTTTAGTCGGACTATTATTAGTCGGTAATAGTCCGATAAAATAGGGATGATAAATTCGATTCTACGAAAACCAAATCGAATTTCAAGCACAATCGGCGGACGCTCATGAATTTTCATGCAGATAACTCAAGTCGGTAACGTCGATACATTGCATAATAATCGGCGTCACTGAAATTGCAATATAAGGGTCGCGACCGCAATACCGCAGTTTGTAATATAATAATAACAATGAGTATATCAATAATTCAATTGAATATACATCTGAAGCTTACATCTATTAATCCTCACATCAAGCCAATCCGCAGTATATATTTCCGCATAATAACCGGCATTATCAATAAAATCTAATATTGAAAACATTAATATACATATACTTTACCACAGGGGAACAAATGAAGTTGTCAATGCAGCTTTTCAAATCCCGATCGATCGATCGATGCGCGGCAGGCCCGGTGCTACGCTATTTCGAGAACCAACCCCTTCATTAACATTTAACTCGTTCGGCCGGCCTCCAGCTTCGGCTCCATCTCCAGAGGATACGGCAACTATCTTAAATATCAACTCTGCACGTCGGTTATAGCGCGTCCAGCCTCGCCCAATGTCGCTCGGGGGATGAATTATCAAAATTTCCGCAATAAGTTCCGCAGCCGGGCGCCTAGGATGACCTGAGCGACAGTAAATCGTGATACGCATAAGAAACGAGGGTTCGCTCGCAGCGTCCACGCACGACTCGCGCTCACGTGTGGTGAAACTGTCTTTTATTTGTCGTCCATTTATGCGTTATTACGTCGCATGTGTTATATCCTGAATTATTGAGTTTAATTTCCCGAGGGTTGCTTCTCGGCCGATTGCATTTTTTATTGTGGCGCATTGTAAAATGGCTTTCGCCGGGTTTTAATTGATTTATCTGCCCGTTTATATATAAAAAAAAGGCAATTTGCGTTTTCGTAATGAACAATGTCCGCGCTGCGCGTTGCCTATTACAACAAATGCACACCTATTATCGTCCCGGACGAGCGTGCGTATTTCGGCCGGGTTACCGCGGCTTTTGTTAAATCGTTGAATACGACGCATATTCGTCGAGATACTTTGATCAGGGGTAGAAACGCACGCGGGATGTTTACGGTACAAGAGTAATAAGACAAACGAAATTACGCATTTGTAGTTTATCGATAAATACTTTGTTGCTCGCGCATGCGGGCATTCCACGGAGATTGAATTATCGATACACGTCGCCCGACAGTCTATCGGCAAGGTAGCACCTCGTTCTTCTCTTTTCAATAAAGCGACTTTATCGGCCAGATAAATATTATTAGCCAATAAGCACATGCCCGCACTCGATACCTCGGTGCCTCATCCAAGTACAATGTAAAATGTTTCCGTTACTCGATCTCGGAAGATCCTAATCGAGAGAGCATTCTATTCCGTTTTAATAAAAAAACTGAAAGAGCGTTTATTTTTCTGTAAAAAAAAAAAAAAAAATACTTGAGAGACAACGCCGTAATTTCGAAAATGTCGTGAAATGCTATTTTCGCAGTCTCATTGTTTCACGCCACAAAAGCGATTCTACATTCGCCGCAAAATAAAAATACGACGTTACGTCTCATTATTCAGAAATTGGGGTCCGGTCCACGTAAGCGCAGAGCCTGTCCTGTGTTACATTTCATCGGCGGGGGAGAAGAAGAAAGGGAGAAAGAGGGTAGGCGGAGTTACATGAATAAAATACCAGGAATGAAAAATAAAACGAAGGCGAGTGACCCACATGACTGTCGCGCATACGTGTAAACACGGCGCCGGCATGGCACTCACGCGAAAGGGAACGACTTATTCACTGAAAGTCTCGCCCGTCGGCAGTTCGGCGGTGTTCCACCCCCGTTGGCGAAATCTTTGTTTTTTTTAACCCTCTCTCCCCTTCGATCCCCCTCTCCTGCGCCCGCTTCCTCCATTCGTCGCCGTGCCTCGCGATTCGGCGTCCCGCGCGCTAAGAAAAGGGCGAGAAAATAGGTTCCGTATTCCTCCGGAGTGCCATTCAGTGCTGTAATTTATTCCAGTTTCATGAATCCCCCTTTTGCAATGCCTCTCGCGGCCCCGCGTTCCGCAGTCCTTTTCACTTCTGCCGTTCTTTATCAGGCACTGCTCTGCGTCCGTTAATCCGAGTTACCTCCCTTTCTCGGCTTTTCTCTCTCTCCCCTTCTCTCTCTCTCTCTCTCTCTCTCTCTCTCTCTCTCTCTCCACCATCCGCCGTCTACACCAACCCTCCCGTCGTCTTTCTCCCTCGCGTCGCAAATGCTGCCCCGCGCGTGCTCTCTAATTTATCTTGTCAAGCTTTCATTTCGTCCATTACGGACTTCTTTCAAGCTGCGAGTACTTGTTGCGCAGGTACGATTGATATTATAAATTCCGCGTTATTCTCTCTAAAAGCGTGCCGCCGAAGTGAAGTAGGTAGCGCGAGGATCCTCCGGCGCGAAATGACATTCTCTCGTCGCCGGCGAGTCCCGGCGATCTCTTTTTCTTAGGCCACTTAGCGCGAGAGCGTGTAAATCTAAATCGATATTCCGGCCCAGCCGGTACAGCGGGCGCACAATAACTCTCGCTTCGCAATATCGAGCGTGCCGCGCCACGCCGGCACGCTCTACGCGCCACCCGGGGAGAATAATATTAAAATCACGGGGTTGCACGTCGTCGTCATCGCCGTCGGGGTCATCGCCGTCGGTACTCGGTAGTCGACGCCGCCGCCGTCGCCGCAAGTAGGCCAGCAGCTCGAAATAGAAACCGTCAACTGGGGCAGTCAATGCCCAACGTAAGACACACTATTCGTCGCAGCACGTTCACGACTTTTCCGCACTGACGTACACACGTCCTCTCGTTCTCCCATTTTTCTTTTTTTTTCATTTTTTGTTTTTTTTTTTAAAGGGAGAAAAATTACCGTCTGCCAAACGCGAAATATCGTCACGAATTGCCTCTACGTGTCAAATGCGACGATCTATGTCTCCAAAGCGATTTTCCGCTGCATCGATGAACGTCCGTCGGCGACTGTGGGATTTATGCGGGACCGAGACTTGCGATTCTGTCGACCGCCGTTCCACACCGGCGGTTTACGTGCTTCGCAAGCCGCATTCGATCGTCGTTATCGTAGAGCCCTTTGCGACTCGATTGCCGAGACGCAGTCTAATCATTTTACTAGAACTTTGTTACGAGCTAACTACGTTAGCATAATATTTCGTTGCGCTCTTGCCTTAGAAAATTTTGTCTCTGTAACTTCGCCAATGAATAATAATTATAAATGAAACTCAGGATTATTGAATAACGGCTCTTGCTGCATCACGATCGTCGTGGTTTCATCGTTGATCACCGCACGTAAAGAAATACCGGAATGCGAGGTACAGTTCGCAGCTAACGATTTAAGATTTAATCAAAAAAATTCGCGTTGCTATCTTCTCGGCATTAAATACCATTTATTCGCGCGCGTATAAATATGGGAAGGGGGAGGGTGGGGAGATGGCGACTTTATTTCGCTGGGGATCTCCCGCGCATCATTGTACGGGTTAAATGTCTTGAAGCAAATGCATTAATACGAGCGATAACGCAGCGGATTTTAATGCAGGCGTTTACATGGGCCGTTTTAGCTCCGCAGGCTCGCTCAAATATACGTGCTTACCAGCAGTTTTAGCATCCGGCTTAACAGGACGTAATTTTCCGCAACGGCGACGTAATGAGGCGTATATAAAACGACACTAACCCCGTACGCTCATCATATCGTTCGTATGTTCTCTTTATGATGAGGCGACAACGCTAAACTCATACTGCTAAAAATAAACGATAATGCTCAGTCCCCTCGTAACCTAAATTGTGATTGGGGCTCGAAAGAAATGTTTAGAATCACGCTTGCGACTTTAGCGATCGTCTAAGACGACGTTGATGCCAGTAGAATTTATATATTTTCGTTGAAGTTATAAGCATTGTTAACTAACTTATCTGCATGGCTAAAGTTTGCAAAGTCTTTAGACAAGGCAGTATCACGCTTCATTTCTATGTACTAATTCCTTTGTGTGTTCGAAACTTGTAACATTACCTTACATGTATTCATTCCTTGAAGTGCCGGTCACTAATATATCTAAACATAAATAATCCTATATACTTTACACATACATATACGTCTAACATTTGCATCCGTACTATAATTTCCAACGTTTGTCGGACGCTCATCGTATCTTGATTAATGTAATTTCTATTTAATCCATTTGAAAATTAAAAGCACGTATTGCACTATTTGTCCTATCTTTTATCTCGAGTGCGCCCACTTGTAAAAACGCTACCGAATAATTACTCCTGCACATTCTCGCACCCTCTCTACCAAGTATCCTTCAGAAGCACTGCGAATTTCGTTTCTCGTTATACGACGTAAATAATGTCGCGAAAACTTTCAACTAACGATCCCAAGATACTTCTTCAAGTTGAAGAATTTCGACACTTTGAATTTCTCATCATCATTCCTCCGTATTTCTCCGTTTCCATGCAACACGCGATTTCACCGACAAAGCGCATGAGTATCTCGAACGATTTAATGCATGCACATCCGGCATGTATCGAATGCATCGCAGAATCCATTCAATCTTATACGACGTCATCCATACGCGATCACATCGAAACGTGCCGTTCTTTTAAACGCGCGGACGCGTGGAGACGTCGTGATCGCCTGTTGTTCTCATTTCACGCCTTGCCTCCCTCGCGCGCGAGGAGCAAGCGACCCCCGGGCACACGCGAGCGTAAACGCCCGTGGGTCGTTTCACTCGTCAGACATGCTGCATCCCTTGTCTCATCATTTATCATCTCATAATCCACGGCCGGTGCGAGTGAGTAACGAAGTTTGATCGCGCGTGTAGAGGGAAGACCCCTGAATAATGAAGTACGTCCCAACCCATCCCGTTAAGGAGCGGTATTAAAATTTCATTTCGGTCACCTTGCAAAAATGACGAAATCGTTAAAAAAAGACTCGTCGGGTCCCACCGAGACATCTAACGTTCATGTCTCTACTCTAGGTCGCACATTCCGAAAAACCGGGACTGACGGATTCATGCAAATTGTTATTAAATTCGCTGTTAAACGTCTTTCGCGCTTTGTGAAAATTCATTGTAGATAATGCGCGCGATTTGAAATGAAATTGAACGAATGCTCGCACCGGCTTTATACGCGACATTACGATCCCTCGTTTATGTTGAGTGTTGGTGTTGGTGCAAGGGGCAGGAGACACCGATATACATATGGTACGAGTCGTATCCGACCCACAGTGGCGAAGGATACGAAGGACGTGTCTCGAGGGTGAGCGAGAATTCGCCGTACGGCCAGGCTAGCCTCAATCTGACGAACATCCGCGAGAGCGATCAAGGATGGTACAAGTGCAAGGTCGTCTTCCTCAACAGGTCGCCCAACAGTCACAAGAACGGTACCTGGTTTCACCTAGACGTCCACGGTAAGTACGGTCTCACGTGTTTCTATCGTCTAATTTTCACGCTGCGCGTTTTCTGCTCGGGGCAGGCGACTCGCTATATCTTTACAGGATTCGAGATTAAAATAAAGCGAGATGTAATCCTTTCCTGTTAGACGATACATTTGAGTTTGCGTCGCTGCGAAATAAACAGTGAAAAGTACAAATGAAAAGTTACCTTCAGGTTACTTGGAACTTGATGAAAAAGAAACTTGATATTCACGTAAAGTTGTCTGCTAGTAATAAAAGTTATATCCGCTATGTGCTAAACGCGCTCTTAGCCGAAGCTTTTATGTTCAGCTTATATAACATGAAATTACGTTATTTCTGCTTCGAATAGCCTCGTTAATATCACTTTGAACTTAAGAAGATTTTACGACTTCGGCTAATGCAGTTTTATAACACTTGCTGGAAGTTAACCGCGTAAGTTAAGGCCACGTTTGAATAATTCGGTGGATTTGCAAATTTTCACAATTCGTCGGGCAAGAGATGAACACATAATAAGAAAAATATATCTTTATACTATTTTATATTATGAAATATTATTATATTAATATTACTAGTAACCATTCCTTTCTGTGACTCACCGATTTTAATGAAACTTTAGTTTATTAGTATATTTACAATTAGTATATTTGTAGATTAGCCAAAAATAATAGACATATTTTTTTATGTCGGCAAAGATGCAACTTTAAGGGTGAAAACTACCTTTTATATTTATAAGTACAATTAATTCACTCATTGCATTTAAGCTCTCGGTATTGAAACTATTTCTAAGTTTTGGAAATAATAAATGAATATAAGGAGTAATTTTCACCCTTAAAGTTGCACCATTGCCGATGTAAAAAAATATGTGTCTATTATTTTAGGCTAATCTACAAATATAAATAGTGAGTTTCATTAAAATCGGCGAGTCACACAAAGGTAGGGTTACTTGTTACTAGTATTTTGCTAAGATTGTTGACGTTTTTAACGAAATAATGCAAATTACATATATTTCGCTGTGTTTCATTTATCATTAATTTATTTTTCGAACAATAAATTCTCCAAAAATACTTCTATTTAGATAAGAAAACGTATATTAACGTTTGATAACGGAACGAATCTTGTCGAGAGATATGCAACGATCAGTAGAAAGAAACACTCGCGCATTGCCGGAGACACGTGAAATTCCGGAATATCCTCCTTTCGCACTTGGTTAAACACATCGGCGAGTACTGTATACGAAAATATTCCCTTTTCTGTCGCGCCGCGTTCCTTCTCATACCGACCGCGTCCTCGAGCTTATCCCGTCGACGTGACTTCCTGTCAGGAAAAGGAAAGCACGCGAATCATAAAAGGCGCTTCAGAAAGACGCCGCCGCCGCCGCCGCTGGTTCTCCAATGCGAATTGTACATTCAGCAAACACTGCGCGCAACCACACCCCGTCGTGCAACCTCCGTTCTCCGAAGTTCGCGCGTCGTGGAAGAAGTTATGTTTCTTGCTTGCTCAGCGCGCAGCTCGAACTTACGTCTTCTTCCGGAGTTCTTCGCCGGGTGCCCTTCATCGCTTCGATGAAATCTCCCGAGAAACGCGCTCCCTGCTTACGGCGAGTAAAATGGAAAGGAGGATCGCAAAAAGATCGTGTTACTGGACGGGAAATGGGACAGAGGGAGAAAGAGAGAGAGAGAGGAAAAAAAACGAAAGAAGAAGAGCGATAGAAGAAAGGGGGAGAAACTTATTGCCACGTTTTGCTCGGCTATAAACGACGAAGAGCCGGAGGGAAGAGAAACATTTAGATGGCTTAGGGTGGACGTGTCACGCTGTCCTCTTTTTCCCTCATCACGCCTCATCCACCCCCTTCCCCGCCAGTCTACTCCGCTTATTCCCAATTTCTTCGTAAAGCTCTCGGTCACACTTAACAATAACAACGGAGGCAACGACGAGGATGAGGACGATAGACCTTGTAAACGGCATTAAAGGAGAAAAATACTCGGGGCACCCGGAAAGCGCTTAAGATTCCTTTATACTTTGCAGTCGACTCCATTCGGTCGCTTGCTCGCGTTAGAGTCATAAACCGTCGCATCCCGTCGTCGCGTCACTTCACCGTTTTCTTTTTCCACCGCTCCCATCTCCGCTGCTGCCTGTATCTTCCGAAGCGTCGCTCTCGAAATTAAAATTCCTCGTCTTCGAATAACGACGAACGCAAGCAGACGGCGCATAGCAGCAGACAATATCCCGGAAAAACAGAAAACTGAGAGAGAGAGAGAGAGAGAGAGAGAGAGAGAGAGAGAGAGAGAGAGAGAGAGAGAGAGAGAGAGAGAGAGAGAGAGAGAGCGAGAGAGAGAGAGAGAGAGAGAGAGAGAGAGAGAGAGAACCGCCCCACGAATAGCAACAATTCGTGAGGAATTCTACGCTACGTGAAGCTTTTGCAGAAATATTTACCTGAGCCCCTTCCAATTCTACCGGATTTCTTGCGCGCGCGTCCAGGTCGATTAAAATTTTTCCAACGGAACGATTCTATCTCGTCGGTAGAGACACGCGGTAGTACGGAATATCGGAGGACGGTCTTCTTAACCATTATGCCGTGGAAAATTTGCATTATTTCAATCACCCGTTTTTCCTCGTTTTCCCTTCTCGACCGCTCCCGTTCCCACGCTCGAAATTGTCGATCTTACGCTGTATCGTCCTAAGACGAGAAAAAGAGAGAGAGAACACGATCGACTCTTTGCGTCACCCGTTCGATCACGGGCGATGGGCAGCGGCGGACCATTGTAATTTCTCCAGGATGAAAAGAGGGCAGACGATAAAAACGCGGACGGAACTTCTCGAGGAACATTTTCTAAACGTCCACCTCTTCCTCTCCTCCGGACTTGATTGTTCTTCCAACGTCATTTAACCGCGGCCATTTTCTGTCATGAAAGTGCCAAGCCATGAAAGTGTCGTCCTCACTTGTAAAAAGATAAACGCCTTACATTTTTTTGCGAGGTTCCGCAACCGCGAAAGCAACGTTACTGGGTCGTGAAAATAATCGGTGACGCAAGGAGCCAAATAGAGATCATCCGGTTTCTGGATCTGACGCTCTTTAGAATTAACATTGTAGTCAGATAACGCGATAAGACATAGTTGTACTGAATCATATCTAATTACTTGGAATTCGCCTCTATTGTTCACAGCGCCACCTAGATTCAGCATAACGCCGGATGATATGATATATGTGAATCTGGGCGATGCGATAATACTCAACTGCCAGGCTGAGGGTACTCCGACGCCAGAAATCCTTTGGTATAAGGACGCGAATCCGGTCGAGCCCAACGGCCGGGACGTTGGGATATTCAACGACGGCACCGAGCTCAGGCTGTCGACTATCAAGAACGAGGACATCGGCGATTACACCTGCATCGCCAGGAACGGGGAGGGCCAGATCAGCCACACTGCGCGCGTCATCATCGCTGGTGAGTATCCTTAGGTGATAGAACGTCCCGGTCGCGGAACCGCAATTTCGTCGCGAAGTTGAGCAATAAATTATCCCGTCCGCCCGGGTGCGAGCGAAGGACACGATTACGTTCGACAGCAACCGAGCCTGATCGAGTGTGAGAGATAAAACTTTTTTAATTTAAGTCTCACTGTCATTCAGAAATATATTTGCTAGCGAAGATGCGGAGATAGTGCGCCAGGGGCATGAGGATGGATATCGCGGGATTATAAGAATTACCATGCCTTTAAGCCGTTTTAAACTTATAACGACGTGACTGTAACGTAATAAATGAATTTGCGCGATCATCGGTGTACGTACGTACGTACGTGTGCAGCTGGATTATCTCCTCTTTATATAATGTTTAATTTCTTAAAAATATTCCCGTCAGAAGTCACGTACGCGACGTATTCTCGTTTAGGAGATTTTCTCATTCCTAAAAAAGTCCCTCTCGAAATTCCGGAAAATCACGGAAATTCCGTGATTTTATCAACGCGAGTCACGAGCGGCGTCCATGCCGCGGTTTCGCCGCGGTGAATAACAACTGCTTTTTTCCGTCAGCCCCGGTAATATCTCGCGGGAAACATTTGCGTGCGCGCTGTTAAGTATTACTGTCTGACAGGAGCATGTTACCGTGTTCCACTGCAGCGCGCGCGGCCGCTTAATCCACTTGGTACGGCGGCCGCGACAAAAACCATCATAGCACAACTTTCGTTTTAGCGTCTCGTGTTAAACGAGCGAACGATACCGCAGAGTCGCGCACCGCGTGACGATTGGGATAATTAAACCGACCGTCCGCCGCTGGCGTTTTACTTGTCCCCCGGAGTTGACGGGGGATACGTAAAACGTCCGTCCCGATTGATCCCTAGAAATATCTTAATCAATCATCCGTCCGTCACGATCGTCGATTTTATCGCTACACAAATGCTCAGTGGCTCAGAAAGATAGGACCACGTCTGCAGGCTGTCAGCCTATTAAATACTTGTTTTGTTCTGGCAATTAAATGCCTATTTTTCATAACTATAAGTTATAAGATGTATACGTAATTAAAATATAATTAAGCAATATTTCATAAAAGTTCCGACG
Organism: Tetramorium alpestre; assembly: GCA_021460005.1. Classification (NCBI taxonomy): domain Eukaryota; kingdom Metazoa; phylum Arthropoda; class Insecta; order Hymenoptera; family Formicidae; genus Tetramorium; species Tetramorium alpestre. The sequence goes on along the minus strand of JAJVSH010000087.1, from coordinate 62,131 downwards.
AGGGAGGAGAGAGGGATGGAACTCGGGAGCGCCTCGGTATATATAACGTCAGTAAACTAATTAAAGAAGAAGATACTTTGTACCGAAACTAATAAGAAGGCGAATCTTTGTAGCCTTTTTTCACCGAACATAAATATAAAATCAATTGATTAGTTTGCCGACAACGAGTCGCCGCGACGTATTTTTTTCCGGAAACTAATTTAATATTAATCGCGTGATATATATATATATATATATTAAAGCGCGCTTATTATATATATATATATATATATATATATATAGAGTAAGCGCGCTTTAATACACTTCCGAAAATTGCCTCGACATGCCAGCACGATTAATTATCCGCGATCGGCACCCGAAGAGAATAATGCAAAATACGGCTGCCTGCCAGGCCGATAATTAATAAACAGCAAACTGCCGTAGTAATTATCGAACACACCGTTATCAGAAACAGATATCCCTCGGTAATCAGCGATCAACCGAACACCGGTAATGCAATTCCAATAACCTGCATGCCAGAAAATATCTTAAAGCGGGCGCGGTTAGTTCCGCCAGTTTTGTTGTTTATCGATCCGCGTTGTAAGCCTTTCTCTCTCTCTCTCTCTCTCTTTCTCTCCCTCCACCAACTCCTCTCTCTTCGATTTAGCTCAATGCGCAATCGGAAACGAATTCTCACGGGCAAGTAACCCCAGTCCATCGTGTCTTCGCGATACATTCGATAAATTTGGCGTACTCCGCGCGAAAGTTTCAAACGGAATAACAAACGGCCCTCTCACGAGCGATCTCGCAAAAGTTCTCGCACTTGTCCCGCGGGAGATCCGTCGAGATCTGAAATATCATGGCCGAGCACTGCAAGCGTCCAGCGTCGTCCTTGATTTTCGAGTGTCGTCGAAATGCTCGTAAAGCTGACCGATGCAGTCTGCGGAGACTCTAAGCAGACCGCATCGGTCGGCTTGCATTAATCGCTTCGACGCGTTATAGCGTTTAAAGTAAATCATCGCCTCTAACGACTTAACGTCTATGATATGAAATAATTAAAGGTTTACGCGAACGTCTTATTACCTCCGGTTTAATTAACTCGATCCCTTCGTCGTCCTTTTCATTTCACCGCGACTGCCTCACGCCAGTTTCTTAATAAACAGAGTTTTTATCGTGCGGCGTGATGTAATTTAGTCGAAAAGAAAAATACAGAATAATCTCGGCTATTAGGTCTTTATCCGTAACGTCCGTAATAATCTCACGAACGAGAATGAGAAAACTTTTTCCAAGAAAACGCCCGATACCGCGTGGTTTGGATTTTCGTTTGTATAACAAAGTTTGTATAACAAAGAGTCTATAATACGAATTTATAACTGACTGATCTCTCAGACGATGCAGATAACGCATGTGTACGTTTGCCGTTCCACGTCATGGCTTCGCGATCAAGCTCAGGAAAAGATAAGGGCGGTCGCAATCTCGTCCGCGTATGATCGCGCAACCGTTTCAGCGTCCGTTTTCCCCCCGGGAACGGAAACGTTTTACCGTGATCGAAGATGCATCCATAAAGCGCAGACCTGGCATACGGGTGCAGAATGTATAGAGCAACGCGCGCGCGTCTCTGCCCCGTAAATTTTACGAGCCGATACATTTACTCATATCGATACGTTCAGCTCGCCGCGATAAAACTCGCGTTAGGCAAAGTGGTTACAGCGGAGCTTCCGGGCGTCGCTCGTCCCGCCGACCAATTAAAGCTATTCCGGTACCGAGGGGGGTTCCTGTGTCGGGGTAGAGAGGGACGCGAGAGGGGTTAAGAGACGATTTGTCTTGTTTTTCCGGAGCCAACAGCCACTTTTCGCCTCCGAACCGCTTTCTTGTTCCATTTCGCTTTCCCTTTATCCATTTTTTTTCGAAGCGCCGTCGACGGTTTTTCCCTCGCAACCACTGCAAATTTGTAAGCTGCGCCAGCGGCAAGCCATCGCCACTAAGGACATCCGTCTTCATCATCGTATTGTCTTACCGTCTCGCGCGCCTCTTGTTTTCACGCCCGTTCACGAGCTCGGCCGCGAGATGGTTATTTAATGGATTGAGAAATGGCGCGAATGTCGCTGGCTCTGGAACGACGGCGAGATCGTAAAACTCGCTCGGGCGCGGGGAATAAAATTAGACGAACACTGCCAGAAACCATCACAGCGCACTGCCGCCAAAGGATAAGCGATATGAGGACAAACTGCGCGTTAGAATAACACTTTTCTTATACGTTTCATCTTTCGTTCATTTTCGGCGCGTATGCGTGTCGATAGAAGCAGATTAAAAGCTCAGGGGAACGCACGAAATTTTTGTACGCAGACAAAAATATAAAAAAAAAAGTCACATTTATCTTTTATACTCTAGAAAAAGACAGGACACGTGTATTTCATATGATGCAAACATAATGGCGCATTTCGCCAAGTTAAACGAAGTAGAGCATTTAAAGAGGACGGGAGTACGCCGGAAGGTAAACATTACAAAAATAAATCATTCTAAAATTTATTCTGCATCTCGACTGCTGCTCCATTTGCCGAACTACCCTTCGCGCTGGATACCCTTCCGCGTTTCTCGTGGTACCACGTATTTGCGATGTGCAGCGTGATGTAGCGCGACGCTGCACCATCATAGCTGTGTACTTGGCATGAGAGTCGCCGCTCACTCGCTCTCTTCCTCCCCCCTATCTCTCTCTGAATTTCATTGCCCCGGTTTGTCAAGATTTTCGTCTGGTTGGCAAACGCTGGAATTTGTCACCGTGACACTTCTCGCATCGGGAATGCGACGGAACCGCGAGTACAAACGCAACGTTGGTTGATGACGTAGCAAGGCGACGCGGCAGTAGTTTAATAAACACTTTGTGAAGGTGTTTTCGCAGTCTCTCGCGGTCAGGCTCGCGAATATTTTCGCGAGCGAACGGCGGAAACGAGGGAGGGCGGCCGGGCGCGGCGTTCGAAGATCCCCCGTAAATATCGACCGTGCATCGGTGGGAATTGCTCGTCCCAAGTTGGTAAAAACAACGTCGTTAACGATCGCGCGTAATGTGCACCGCGCGTGCAACTTTATGGCAACCGCACGCTGATTCTACGGGCAACTTGGAATTCCATTGCCCTCATTTGTCCCGAACTTTGCGAACTTTCTCTAGCTCCTCCGTAAAGTATCCTTCTGAGCTGCCGTGCGCCCGCGTGACGTAACGTATATCATCGTCCGCGCGCGAATAATTAAAATGTATTCTGTTGATCGCGCGAGAATGAAGAGCAAAGCTCGTTTCCGCTCGAACGATCGGGCAACGATGCAAAGAGAGCTCCCGGGATCGAGTTTCCTCGGCGGTACGTTAATGTGAAAAAATTTGACACGCGACGAATACATTCCGATTTGATTGGTATTGGCCATTAAGGTAAACCCTTCTCCGCGCGCGTGCCCGGACATAGCGGCAGCGAGCGTGGAGGATTGCGAGGAAATACGTCTCTTTTCTCTCTTTTTTTTTCTCTCTTCCCCGGGCAACAAGTTCTCATTCCGCGCTTCGCGCGTTTATCAAGATCGTAGATTCAAATTTATTCCTGTCGCGCCGCTGCGGCATGCATCGCTGGCGCGCGCATTGTAGCGCGTCTCTTCGGAGGTGCGACTGGATGCAATATATTGAGACATCGGGGCGCGGGGCTTAGAATATCGTTGCCCCCGTTTCTGCGGATTTTCGTCTGCGCACGGAACGTGATATTTCTTGCGGTTTACTCGCGGAGTTCCCCGGCCCTTTCTTGGCCGACACGTTCGCCTTCCGTTCGCCAGCCAGATTAACCCGTTGGAAGTTTCCGTCCCGGGCATCATTCCATCAAAAAGCTATTCCGCAACCTCGTATTTGATTATATCGATACGGGGACGGCAAACACCGCAAACAATCTGCCAAATGTTTAATTGTTCAAACGTACGTCAATATATTTGCAGCATTCATAGCGCCAGACATATTGCGTTCGTTTGCGTGTATAAATTTACACATTGTTTGCGCGACACCTATACCTTATTTACCCTGCCAACTAGCAATCTCGGATTTGAGCGTACATATGGATTTTGAATGTCACGCGTCCGATATTAAAACGTAAAAGCAGAAATGCAACGGAGATTGCGAACGAACGACGGCCCTTCATTATCCAAGCCGTTTCTCAATCGTAGAGCATTCGATGTATTGTATAAATGTTAAATCGTAAGTAAATGTTTCTCTCTCGTACGATCCAACCAATACAAAGTCTCGTGCGACGTGATAAAAATAAAGAGATATCGCTGTGAATTTTGTAGGGTTTGAATTTTATTATCGTTGCGCTCTCCCCTTTGCAAAGCGATCAATGCATTTCAACGTACGAATCCCGGGATGTCGCTAATTCCTCGACAGTTTCGCGTATGCTCGCTCGATCTTATCGCGCGATCTCTTAAAGACCTCCGTTCCCTAGCCAGTTATCTGGCAACGCGCAAGATGAAGGCTTTCGTAATCCCGACGAATGACGATAGATCGGATTGCGGAAAATGCCGCGGAATCGCGCGAAGGTGGAGTTCAGTCTTTTGTGCGGCGAGAATCGATCTTCCGCTATAATACCGCGAGATATTCGCTTCTCAGGCGAAGCCGCAAGTTTTGAAATTCTTCGGGCGTGAATGCGAGATCGGGGCTGTGGGCGTGGACGACGCTGGATATCGATGAAGATATAATGCACCCTGTTGAGCGTCCTCCTTCGTAGACTCGGAGGCGCAGAAATCGAGGAGGCGAAAGGCAAATTTGTGGCTACATGCGCCCGGTGCTTGTACCTTCTTCGCCTACCTATTCGTCGCGGCTTTTTTATTGACAGGCGAGAGAGAGAGAGAGAGAGAGAGAGAGAGAGAGAGAGAGAGAGAGAGAGAGAGAGAGAGAGAGAGAGAGAGAGAGAGAGAGAGAGAGAGAGAGAAAGAGAGAGAGAGAGAGACGTTATCGAGAATCGATGGAGACGCTATAGCGGTCTGTTTCTCTCGCCACCTGACACGGCGAGTCAGATGCACCGCTTGCTGTCGTCTCTTCCGAGATATCTTTGACAGTGAGACAACCAATATCAGCGGTCAATCGTCACCGCAGATTCTAGATGCGATAGATACTACTACATGAGTACATCGGTTGCATTTGGTTTCCGCTGACCGTAATCGATATCTCGCCTCCGTAGCCGAAGCTACGCGATAATAAGAATCGTTCGTTTTGATTGACTCACAGGTGGAGCCGTTATTATGGTGCCGCCGACGAATCAAACGAGGCTGGAGGGCGAGAAGGTGCAATTCTCCTGCGAGGCAAAGGCGCTTCCGGGTAACGTGACAGTGCGCTGGTTTCGCGAAGGCGCCCCCGTCACGGAAGTCTCAGCCCTGGATACCAGAGTGTCCATCAAGATGGACGGTAGCTTGGTTATCAATCCCGTCAGCGCCGATGACTCCGGTCAATATCTGTGCGAGGTCACTAACGGCATCGGCGATCCACAGACTGCTAGCGCCTATCTGAACGTCGAGTGTAAGGCTTGTTTAAATGTTTTAGTTGGAAAATTGAATGGGATTAAAATTCAAAAGATGTTCCTAAATGTCTAAACACTAAAGACCGAGCAGTGTACTTGAAATGCAAAGCTTAATGCGATTAATATCCAAAGGATTAATGTCTTTCTGCGTTTCGTGCATTTCAGATCCGGCGAAGGTCACGTTTACCCCCACTGTCCAGTACCTGCCGTTCCGTTTGGCCGGTGTGGTCCAGTGTTACATAAAAGCTAACCCACCCCTGCAATACGTGACCTGGACCAAGGATAAACGCCTACTCGAGCCTTATCAGACGAAGGACATTGTTATCATGAACAACGGCTCCCTGCTCTTTACACGGGTCAATGAGAATCACCAAGGCAGATATACCTGCACGCCTTATAACGCCCAGGGCACGCAGGGCAGCTCGGGTCCGATGGAAGTCCTCGTGCGGAACCCGCCTATCTTTACCCTCGAGCCAGAATCAGTATACACGAGGAAGGTCGGCGAGACGGTCGAGATGCAATGTGACGCTCAAGAAGCCGACGGGACGCAGAAACCAACGATACAATGGCATCGGGTACAGAAAAGATACTTATTTACAATTAGGTTACTAAGCGAAATTCTCATTATATTTCATTTTTTAAATACACTTTTTCTGAATCATTATTCGCAACAACTCTGATGATGAAACGGATATTTCTATTATTTTACAATCAGAATTACTCTTTTCCGTCATTTACAATAATAATTTCTATTATTTATGATGCAATTGGCTACATTCAGCAAAAAAAGCAACTAATAAAAGCAACGCTTAATGATTCATTAATATGATTGGTTTTTCCTTTTAGTTCCATGCTAGATCTAAGTGTAAGAACCATTGGCAGTTGAGTTGGACATACGTTGTGCTTCAATGCAGCGTACTTTCAGTTTGTTGTAAAACATGGCGACTGCTGGTTGAACATGTTGTAAATCAATGAAAAGGAAATTGAAAATCATCAATAATTTTAGAACATTTGTAATTTGCTAAATGCAGTCAAGTATGATCTAGCAGAAAATCAAACTAATTTACTATAATTGCATCAATTAAACGAAGCCAAATGTATTAAAGAATCATTGAGCGCTCACCGAGCGGTGTTCTCCGCTGAACGCAGCCAAAAAAAAGTTAAAAAAATCGCGATCTGATTTTTTTTAGACTTTTTAAATTTAACACTAAAACTATCAAAGCAGTTCAAATAATTGTTTTGTATTTTTGATTAATTTATAATGGTGTATTTTTTTAGATTTTCCATGATTCTTGCTACAAATATATAAATGCATATTAATCAATGTGCATTCTTTCCCTTCGTCTTTTTATAGAGTATACTTAAATAATAGAAATATGTCAGTAGTTCTAACGTTCAGAAATATTTCTGACCGGCTCACCGCACAACTTTATAAAACATTTTTGAAATTATTACAGAGGGATGGTGGAGCCATCCAACGCAGTCGCTCGAAAATAGTCGGAGGCAATCTAACCATAGAGAGCCTTAGACGCGCGGATTTCGGATTTTATCATTGCATCGCCTCCAACGAAGTTGCCACCATCTCATCCTCGACGCAGTTGATCGTCGAGGGTACGCAACCCCATGCACCTTACAACGTGTCGGGCACTGCCACGCAATTCGCGGTAACGCTAATTTGGTTACCAGGCTACTCCGGTGGTCCCGATTACAAACAAGATTATACTATCTGGTGGGTATATGGGATAGGCTGATAGGTATTAACATTTAAAGTTCCTTTTATCGTTGCGGACAATAATTGCTTCGCCCCATATAACGGGGAACGGCAGTTCTCCGTATCGTAAAAGCAAATTTCATTTGTATGGCACATATTATACCTGAAATCGTTGGATCAATATCATAAAAGGACTAAAGCTATACTGAAAATTTTTTCAGTATAGCTTTAGAAATTCTCAATAATCTTTAACATGAAGTCTTTCGTTGCCAACCTCATTCAGGTACAGGGAATCGGGAACTTCGGAATGGAAGACAATCCCCGTGACTCCATCGGGCAGCACAACGGTGACGATCAACAATCTCACGCCTAGCACGCTCTACGAATTTCAAGTGATTGGGAAGAACGCCCTGGGCGAGGGAATGCTGAGCAAAGTCATCACAGTCAGGACGCTCGGTAATGATAACTACGTTTAAATTATTTCGACTATTAAAGTTTTTCAATTTTAATAAGTGAAAGAACGAGCAAAGAATATATACATAGTCTAATGAGCAAAATTTGACGATCTCAAAATAAATATTACTTTGAATATACATAATATACAGCTAATCATTCTATTAAAAATACTAACTATGAATTCTTATCAGCATTAACGCTAATTAACCAGTAGTAACTAACCAATCACTATTGATTTATTCGCTGACTAACAAACTAATCTTTGCTATCTGTACCAATTTCTTTCTCATCATTCGCATCTATCGCTGCTATCCTTCAAAGACGTTGCCCTGACCCAATCGGCGACTCCTTCCGCGCCTGATCAACCCGCCTCTTCGGATCAAAGTGGTAAGATTTGAACAAAATTAGTATCGCTTATATCGCAATGTTAAAATGGAAAAATATTAATATATTAAAATCATAAAATGAGAAAAAATTTTTAATTTATTTAATAAAAAAAGTGACGTGTTTTATATGAGCCATCTATAAAACGTTTATACGTCGTAAATTAACCGCGTGAAATGCATCGGGGACAAGAGTGTAGTTTCTTCAAGATGTTGAAGTCGACGATTTTTACTGCTAGTTTAAATCTGCAAGCTAGCAAAATACGATCGGTTGACGGAATAACTGGGAATATTCGCGAATCGTGCGATTCACTTCGCAAACTGAGAATGGCATCTCGATGACTGTCGAAAGGAAATTCATGCGTGAGAGGTGTCGTTCTCGTCTCGCTCTGCTCTGATCCTCTCATCGGAGTATCGATCGGGGAGTCGAAAAATCGCGCAATTTCTTCTTTGGCTAGAAGAACCGTAAGGTAGAAAAAAAAGAGAGGAAAAAAACAAAAAGGGTGAGAAGAAAGCGACAAGATAAGGAAAGGGAGGCAGGGGGACAAGCGAATGCGGATTGAGGGGAGGTGCGGAGAAAACCGAGAAAAAGAGACGGAGGGAAGGAACGGAGACTTTTCCGTGGCGACTTATCGTATCGGAAAACCCATCGAGCCGTTCATTCTGCTTCCGCTTTTATTTCCTTCCCTCGAATCCACCGGTTCATTGCCTTCCATTTGTACACACCGTACCTCGAGAATCCCCGATACCGGCGTCTAGGGATTTCTATCTGGTTACCTTTCAAACGTTTCTTTCGCCTATCTGACTCCTTTCCCGTTGTATCTTTTTCTCGTTGTAGCGCTTTTTCGCTTCTTACGCTTATAACCCCACGCACAAGCCCGCATCATCATCGGTTTCGCTCGTTAGCTCGCGCCAACAAAGGGGTCGGCTTCAACAACGTTGGTTAACCACGGTTAACTAAATTTTCTTTTTCTATACCTCTACCACTCTCTATACAAAGCGTACCAAAACTCATCGTGTTTCACAGGAATCCTCTAACTTTCAAGAGTCGATCTTTTTCAGCGAACAATTTGTATTACCTTTCCCTACAATACTTAGTTTTATGTTATAATTTTGTCCAAAGTTAAGAATAAATTAAAGAATAAAATGTTATTCAAGATGCGTCTCAGTTCGTTGACTGCTTTGACATAAAAGAAAAATTAAATTTTTTATTTCCGAAATCTAATTAAAAAATATCACACAGAGATACGAAATTTTTTATAATCCCGTTGTGTTCTGTATTCAAAGAGATATATTTAGACTATAGTCAGAATTAATTGACATTGATGAAACCAACCCTGATATGATTAGCAGAGAATTTCACAATCTCTGCGCAGATTTCATTCACAAGAATCTAAAAATAAGCTCACCCACAACTCATTTTGCACCTTTATATAAGTTTATACAACCTTTTCAAAATGTATGACACAACTTATTTATTTTTAAGCAATATAATATTATTTCTTTTTTATTTTTGTTTGATTTTTTAAGTTTTTTCTGTTTCTTTTTTTTATTTCAGACATCCTTGATTACAATACTCTCGTATTACCGACCGATTCCACAGGAAATCCCGTGTTCCCGCTAATCGTACGACCGAAAGGTACTTTAATTCTTTTTTATTTATATGTAATAAAATCCATAAAGTAAAAATCCTTATAATTCTCCAATTGATAGTAATATTGTACCAAATAGCTATTGTATTATCCTATTAATAATGTTCGAAAATGTTCGTCATCGCTTTCACACCGCCCACATTCGACACGTTATTTACAGTTGACGTGTGCACGACGACACACAATCGCCAATCTTCATCTCTCTCTCGTCGTAGATTTGTTCGCAAGAATCGTTCGCGTCGCGAAGAGGGTGAGAGCCATACAAAAATCCATTTTTTTCTCCCTCAAGACCTCAAAACCACTGTCGTTTCGCGCGGAGAAGATTAACCGCCATTACATGCAATGATGGACATGAAAATAAGTGTCAAGCAATCCGACATGGCAATAAGAATGAAACGCGTGTTCGTGCACACCCACGCGCGCATACAATTCGGCATACCGCGAGGAAGATGCAGAGGAAAATAAAAACGAAATCCTCTTAGCCGCAGCGCACCGGAGAGAGCTAGATGGAAGGCATTCCAGGAGGGAGAGCAGGAAATAACATCATACATTTTGCACGTAGCAGACGGTTCCAAACAATCTACTCCGCTTTGGAGCTGAATAAACCCAAGAAAGTTTTAGTTGCCTCTCCAGCGAGTCGAGTTTCAATCATATTTGGATCGTTGGGTAGAATAGTGACGCGAATAAAAAAAAGAGAGAAAATAACAATACAATTCCAGCGCCAACAGTTTTTATACGTAATTACATGGAAGTGAAAACTTTACATTATAATTTGGATTTTTGGGCAGAAGCTTTAATATTCATTCATTTAATGCACCGCATTGTATTTTTTAACAAAATTTTTACATATATAATCCTCGATTACGTACATTTCTCCGCAAGCATAACAACCACTATTTGCGCAAAATAAAATAAAATATAAAATCCTCGCATTTCGCTCACCAGAAAAAGCTCGTAATGGAATTTGGGGGAGAAAAGAAAGGAAATGACTTTATATATTTTATATGTATATAAAGCAAATATTCGAAACAATACATGTCGCTAATTTTGTATTTTCATGATCAAATCGAGTTGCCTATTTGCCGGTTATTTTTCATTTTTTTCATGTCATTTTTTCATGTCAATTTCATACGTTTGCGTAGTGAAAAAAACCATGAAAAAGTTTGTTGCTAAAACTGGATGAACGCTACAATTGGATGTTTGTCTAGCACATAACAAAGACAAAAGCTTCTTTTTGGCAAAAATAAAGTCCCTTGTCTTCATTTCTTCGTCCCAATGCATATCAATATGAACAAAAATCAATTCACATGTTATGTCGCATGGAAAAATTTCGAATGTTTTCTTTCGATCTTCGAAATTCAATTTCTTGTCAGCTTCGCGGTATGTCAAATCAATTTGAATAGCGCTAAAAAAATTATGTCATTCAAATCGCCAATGTACGGAAAATTCGCGGACTTCGATAAAATTTCCGGTGTTTCCAATGAACGTAAAACAGCTGCTGCCGATACGCAATTCTGCCGTTTGATCGTAACTAAGAAAATTTATCGTTTGCGTAATCAACAAAACAAACAATTGTGAAACAGTTTTTACCAGTCGCGATTCGCAGAAACAACGAGGCAATTTCCGTCAATTTCGTAAATTCCGCCGAGATATTTTCCAGAACAGCGGCCATTAAATTAATAGGAGAGAAATGGGAAATGATACGAGATATTTGCTTTGTTGGAATAAATCTATGGTGCAGATTGAATCAGAATACGACGGAACAAAAAAAAAGGAAATCGAATATCAAATAAAACATTCGCACCTCTCCACGCAAATTATTCGCGTAATACGAGCTGTTTTTCCGCTCATACTTCAGTGTTCTTTTGCGAATATTATGCGTTATAATTCACAGCATGAAATCATACTACTGGTATGAAAGAAATGGTGCCACTCGGACGTTAATAAGGTTAACGTGTACGCCGGAAACAATTAGGTCGTAACATTATATGTATGTAAGAAGTGATGGAAGAAGCTTATCTCATAGTCGATTAATTCAATTAAGAAGTTGCACCAATACTCATTTCGACCTACTGACTTCGCACTCAATGAAGATATAGCTGATTTATTCATACATAGTTTACTTTTATTTTTTGTCATATATAATTATTTAAAAAAAAAACACTATTATTATATTACGCGAAAGAAATAATGTGCAAGTGTCAGCCTTGCCATTTCAAACAACCTCGCAAGTGTCAGCCTTGCCATTTCAAACAACCTCGTAATGTGTCGATCTTAATTTATCGGGACGTTCACCGTCATATTATGAAAATATATACAGAAATAACGAATATTTAAAATAATCCCTGTCTCAAAACGAACATAGTTGATCCATCATGTTTATACCAGCGCATTTGCTCATATCAGCCAATGCAAAGAAATTTTTCCGTTTTTTTTTTTTTTTTTGGTGCGACATATCGCAGTCGACCCAGATACGCGACGATGAAAAAAGTCAGACATACAACTCGATGGCGCGAATACCGACGGATTTGATAGATGCGAAAATGTCGCTGCGGTCAGAACGGCGTTAACGTTTTCATCAAAAAAAGCTTTCCGCTGGCGCTGCAACTCGGTACATCACCAGAATTATTTCGGAATTACGACAACAACATTTATTCCCCCTGACGCCAAAGAGATTTTTCCTACGTCGGGTTTTTTCCATTTCGCACACGCACAGCTTCAAATCTCTCTCTCTCTCTTTCTCTCTCTATTTCATTACCAGAGATACTATCTGTCAATCGTGTGAAAAATAAAATAAAAGATAGCGAACGACGAAAGATTATAAAATTATAAGTGCAAGATATTAGATTAGTTTATTAGAATTAACGTATTCAATGTTATTATTTCCTGATCGGTATAATTTGAATCGCCAGGACCAAAGCCAGGTACTCCCAAGAACCTCACGGTGACAGAAGTTAGCAACGGTTTCCTGATCACCTGGCAAGCTCCTGTGGAAAAAGCCCATCTTATCCAATACTATAATATCAAGTACAAGACGGACGGACCTTGGAAAACGCTCAATAAGGGCCAAATACGACCCGAGGAGACCAGTTATTTAGGTGAGATCTTATTGCTTCTCTTTCTCTCTCTCTCTCTCTCTTGTTGATAGCAGCGATTATTATTCATAAAGTTTCTTACGAACATCGGACAGGCGTTCAGCATCGAGTACGAGTAATTCCAAAATACACTCATGAACCAATATTACTTATCGAACTGACTTTCGAGAATACGGCTTTCATACAATTTCCCGTTTAACGCGAACGCCCACAGTGAAGAACCTGGTCGGTGGTAGGACCTACTATTTCCAAGTGTTCGCCCACTCGGCCACGAATTACGGCATGAGCGAACAGGTGAAGTTTCCCGTGCCGGCGCGTGTTAAGCACAAAGCGATCACCGCGGGCGTCGTGGGCGGCATTCTCTTCTTCCTCGTCGCCATCATCCTCAGCATATGCGCGGTGAAGATATGCAATAAACGGAAGAGACGAAAACAGGAGAAAGGTATGAACGCCTCGTGGCGTTTATCGACGTATCGTACACCGTTTTGCCCGCAATTCGCCTGGACCTGTGCTCCTGGTTGTGTCGTCTCTACGTTGACTTTCGCAAGAGAGACAACGTTCTCTCGGAGAAGTCTCATGGAACTAACGCCATATATAGTTAAATTATTTGATATTAAGTTATAATATCAACTTTTGTTTACATAATATGAATTTAAACTATATATATAATATTATAATTTACTAGCTATTAATGAACTCCTTTAGTTCGCACATATTACGCTTTTTCGGAATAGAACAGAACATTGAAGTTAATTTTTGCGAATATTGTGCGTTATTTCTCTCACTGTTACTTGGTCCGTCCTGGGCTCGCTTATTTAACTTTTACTCGATTGTGACAGCCATTTGTATTCAGTGACCAGGACTGACCAAAGAGACGGCTACGATTTGGCAACGCAGGCGCCGGGCATGCACCTGTGAACCTGAACATTAATGGTTAACATAATTATGTAACATTGTAGAACTGCTTTCAGCGTATAATATGGTGGCCTGCCGGGTCACCGACGCCAGGAACGGCGCAGGGCAGGGGCCCCAGGGAACAGTGCCTTTGAAAAAGTGAGTGTCTACCATCCGAAACGTTATTATCCCCTCAGGTCCCAAAGAATCTTGACTCATAATACTTTGGAGCATTCCTAAAGGTTCTGCTCATACGACAAATAAATCGAGGAGGTCGCAGCTGCATTAGAAATCTGCTTCATCTACTAATTAAAATCCAAAATATTCATACAAAAAATAAAAATTTTAACCATTTAATAATTACGATAAATATCTCTTCTCTGTACAATTCAATAATTTTCCAGCAATTAATGAATTTTCATAGATGAATTCTGATAACGCATAATTGGCAAATTTAAATGCTCTAAACATCAGCTCAACATCAGAGGTTGATAAAGATACCGCTGAACGCTTGATTACAGGCATTGGAGATCAACAAATTTGTCACAAAGTGCAGATGCGACTTCAAAGAAATATATATCATTTAGGTTTAGCCAGAAACTAGCGATTAAATCCATTACATCCCCTCTTAACGAATAATAGGCGATCGAAGCACCTCAAGCATTTACGAAACCTTTCACGAGTAATCTTCTAGCCAACAGACATTTTCGAACATTCACCTCTGATATGATATATATATATATATATATATATATATATATATAAAATTACTCATAAATACATTTCTATATTTATATTACCCCCGGTTGTATCAAAATTCATATATAATACTTCGTATCGCTCTTACGTCAACGACTCTCTTTTTGCAGCCGTAGCTTTAATGATAATTTCTCTTTCGCAATGTCGCGTCTCAAATTAATAATACTGCTCGATTATTTTACGAGCTAATCGGAAGTAACGATGACATGCCGTTGTCGTACCAGCGACACGTTTTACAAAGACATATACGACCGCAAGACTTAGCGAGACGTACGGAGAGAAATCCATTCTGTCTCCTGCCGTCAGCTCAATCCACTTTGACAAAGGACAAGCGCTATCCCCCTGAAACGGGGGATTAAGGAAACGAGGAACGACAGAACCTCTTTTGATCTACTTGCGCCATACATAACACTATGAAGCTTCTAGATGTATATGTCTCGTAGCAATTAAACCGGCAGACTAAACCGCAGCAGCAGAGGTATTTTGGACGAGGTTGGAGAAACGATCTTTCGATAATCGATAAGTAATTTACGCAAACACACCCACGCGCAACCCCACGACGTGCGTGCGTGCACACTAGGCATGAACGAAAGAATCGAGTGCGATCTCGCGTTCCGAATCGAATCGGATCTCGTAACTCGAATCAAATAGAAAGTGATGACACGTTTGCAACGGATAATTGCGCACTTGATAATCAATTCATTTCCCGCATCGAAGTTCGTTTCTTTCGAGCGATGCGGGAACTCCTCGAAAAGAAACGAGAATCGCGTATAAGAAACAATACAGATTTGAGAAACAGCAATCCTTATCACATTCATTCAGTTTGAAAAAAAAAACAAGACAAATTTATAGAATATTTGCAATGCAACTGTAGTTATTTCATGAAATTAAAGAGAAAGATCTTGGATCTTTTTATGCAATCGTGAAATCACGCGATTTGATTCTATCAGAGAGCGAACGATTCAATTTGGAGCGCCGTGATCGCGATTCACGCGATCTGAAATGACATTACACACCGAGAAGGGAAGCTATGATAATAAGAAAAAACGAGAACGGAACACGTAGACGTACGACCGTCGTCGCACGTCGCATTCTTTATGCACCCCGTGATACCCGGGGGAAAAAAAAGAGAAAAGAAACCACGGCGCGTGGGGCGTTCGGCTTGTTAATTTCCCGCCAAGCGAATTGCACGTGTAGTAGCGGACAGTTGTGACTCTATTATGATTTCCATCGCGGCATCCAAAAGTCCACAATACGACTGCAGTGATGCCTATTCTGGATCGTAACTCGCCATTGATTTCGCGCGATCTTGATGCCGTCTCATTACCGTACGTACTATAAGTACGCGTTCTTCGTTATTCGCTTCCGGTCGGCCCCGAAAACCCGCGACGACTTTTAAAACAATTCATTCGACCCAGCCATGTTCACTGTCATCGTTTTTTATCAGCCGCACCGTTGTCCTTGCTTGATTCTCTCGAGTGCAATTATTTAACTGTATCTTAGTGAATCTCAATGCCTCTCGTCTTATCGTGGCGCTTATCGTGAGGGTGTTAATAGAGATCCAATCTTCTTCATCCCGTTCCTTCGTGAATTATCCCTACACGCACAGGCAAATGTGTCACGCTCACGCTTCCACAATATGAACAGCGAACCATCAATCGAACGTATAGAGACCGATTACGATCGCACGATATCTAATACAGATTTTCTCGTAGGTTCGAAGCTGATTGCGAAGACGATCCGAAATGAACCGCATATATATATGTAATTATGAGTTGAAATTATTTTCGCAGTCATAACGCTGTACTCTCGACTATTATCTTCCACATCGTCTAATTTGCGATCAAGCATGCGCTTATTTGTAATTGATATGTACAAATATTGATCGTCCTTTTTTTCCATTTCTTTTATTACAATCAGCAGGCTAGTTCTCTCATCGTTTTGTCGTAAATATATTTCAATGTGGGAATACTATAATCTAGACTGCCTTGCGTGTAACTGTACTATTGTCTCCAATCCTTAGAATAACCCTTCAAAGTGTCTATTTCATGCCGCTATGTCATGTATCATCCGTCGTCACCCTCATGATAAGTCGAAACGCTCATCGCGCAAATTTTCACGCGGTCGCGTTTGTCGAGAATTATACCGAGAGAGATCGATATTGCACGTTTATATACCTACACGTTATATATCCAGAACGGGCTGGACGGTTCAGCCACTGCCAAGAGTCTTTTTCTCCGAGGCCCGCATTCGTGGTCACGTGTCTGGGCTGTATGCCGAGTGGAAGCAACGATTGCAATTCTCAGTGTTTCAACAATGACGGATATGAGATATTACATTAATTTTATATACAATAAAAGTCTCATTTGATCGCGAAAAATTTAATAAAGTTTAAGTAAAAATTTAATAACGTAATTTTCTTTCATATATCATATAATACGTGTTTTTGTTTTGTTTTGACAATTGCGATCGGTGTGCCTACCGACTAGGCAGCTCAAAGTATCGACTACGAATACAGGCCTGAAATTATCTCGGTGCTGAGCACCGACGCGATCAGAGCAAGGATCAGAAGAGAGCCGACGCGAGCTAGAGAATAGCGTGAAGGGTCGAGAGACTTTGGAGAGGAAGGTGGCGCAGGGTGCCATGTCGCGAACGCTATCAGTCAAAAGAACAAGAAAGAAAGGAATTGAAAAGAAAAGCGCCGCGCCGGTAGACAGTAGAGTCAATCGATCGTAGTGAACGAAGGGATTTTCCCCGCTACCTTTCTCTCTATCTCTACCTGTCTCTTATCTCTTTCGTTTCCTGCGTCTCCGACCCTAAACCAATTCTCGCGCAAAACGGCAAGTCCGTGAGGAGGCAGGCAAGCAAGCCAAGATAGCCGTTGCGACAAAAGGAAAAAGAGAAAGGAAAACGAAAGACAAGAAAGATAAGAAATCGTAGGCGTCTCTTGTCCTCCTGTCTCTCTGTGTTTTCTGTAGGTCGACAAATCTAAACGCGTGCGGCGAGTCAGTCTCGACGCTGACCCGTTGCAGCCCGTTGAATCCGCAACTACCACCACCACCACCACAACCTCTTCATCAATCACCACTTCCTACGCAAGTAACCNCCCCCGCCACTGCCACCTCGGAGCCGGTCCACGAGCAGGCCCCCCCGAACCGTGATCGTGACCATCACGCACTCCACCTCGATAATCGAGAATACGAGAGCGTGTTTATCATAGAGAGGCGGAACAGTAAGCCTAACCTCCGCTAGCCACACAGAAAAAAACCAAGTACTACCACTACTACTACTATTACTACTACTACTGCTACTACTACCACTACCTATTACTGCTACTACTACCGCTACTACCGCTACTATTACCACCACTACTACGTACCCGTGACCACGGTTGCTCCCGAGTACCATGAAAATCAGTTCCCGCCGACGATATACGTATATGTGTTTGTGTGTGTATAAACACGTTGTACCGAGAGAGCGGTCCGTCGATCGATCGAACGAACTGTCAGATCGATTTCATTTCTCCGTCAGTCGTCGATCCTCCTCGGTCGATCGAGCGAGCGAAACGCCAATTACCGGTGGGACACATGCCCGTTACTACTACTATTACTAGTACTACCGCTACTACTACCACTACTGCTACTACTACCTACTATGCGAGACTACAGCTCTGCAATGTTACCTGCTAGGACCTACTAATCTACTACCACCTACTACTATCTACTACTACTTAGGATGATTGTCATGACTGTAGATGAGATCTGCAATACAGGCTAAACAGCTAGGAGTTCACACTAGTAACATCCAGTCAGTACCCTAATACCTTCGTTCGGCGGCCTTAGGGAGTACATAGATAAGGAAGATCGAGGCAAGGCGGTAGATTTCTTCCCTTTTTTTCCTCCCATTCTTTTCTGCCGATCTGCGAAAGAAACATTTTTGCGACTTTCTCCATGTACCGCATTACATTCACTCATTCATTGTCAGTCATCAGTATCAATCGATCTACGTTGCTCCTCTTTCATGTACTGTTTCGAGGAAGAACCCGGGAGTAACCCTCTCGCGTGGTATCCGCCTCTCTTCCATTCCATTATCACGCTTTATTTGTTTCATTGCTCTTTTATTGCGTGTACGTATCTCTTCGACACAGGATTCATTGTCACGCGCGCTTATAAAGAACCATAAATTGTTATTACCCTGCTACTTTGACTCAATCTATTCCTCGTTCATACTTCACATTATTGCTTCTCTGCGAAAATCACCATTACAATACTTATTTCCTTTACGAAATTACCAAGTGTTTAACTCATTATCTTTATCTTAATGTTTAATTTCTCCTTTCATCATTAACTAGCTAATTTACGCCGAGCGCAATATGTTCGAGAGGTGCAATATCTATACGATCAGCCTTTCCTTTCTCGAAAACAATTTTTGTATATGAGAGTTTATACGAACCGTTTTAAATAGTTTTTAATATCCTTTAATGGAAGCCATTTATATTTTGCTGCTTTTAAATCTTAGCTCTCGGACAGATTGCGCCTATTGAATAATTCAGAAACTTTATTGTGGTCTCTTTCTGTGAGATTTCTAAACTTCTTTATCTCATATTATATGCTTAATATCTTTTTATCGCTACTGTGTTCTTTGTCGCGTTTGTACTCGCTATTTTGCAATTCTTTATATATAATTTTTATTTATATTTCTACTAACGTTAAAAATACCATTTATATATTTCTTTTGCTTTTACAGCGCTCAACATGATTGCAATACTTTTCAAAGTATGTCACAAATTTCTCATTTTTCTAAATATCTTTACATATTTTCACATTTTAATTGTTACTACCTTCCAGATTATTATTACAAATATGACCCTAAGAGGTATATTATCCTGTTAATGCGTTCATTCTCTATCACGAAAAAGATCACTGTATCGCTTGAAACTTTAAAACTTTCACCATATGACAACGCTTTCACTTATCACTTATCTATTCAATTGATTGTTAATTAGCAGATAAATTTGCGGCGACTCGATGTGTTATGAATATTTAAAACATTTGGTGAATATTATTCATTTATCAACGTTGAAATTATTTCGAAATTACTTTCACAAAAATTATTTTTTAATGTTTCACTAAAATAACCATCGAGTTTCCTCATGATAGTTACTTTCCTCAACTTCTCATACACCGCGCAATAAAAAATTCTCTTCCTTAAATGCATTTTTTAGCATCTATTAAGATTTACTTCATAAACAGCTAGCAGGAAGTTACTGGTGCATCTTTTTATCGCATAAATATGCAAATTTATTCATCTGATAAAATTGCCAGTCAATAATCTTGATCTTATATCTGATTATCCAGTAGCTTGCTGTATATTTCTAGATCATTAAACCCGGTTTGGTGCATGTTGTTTAATGATCGCATAATGTTTACAATATGTTTCCAAATCATTAAAGACAAATCATATTAATAATATTTAAAGAATTTCGAAGCACACTTCACCAATGCCGGGCTCACCATACCGCTTTACATTACTAATCACGTTTTAGCTCATCACATCACGATATTAGTTTCACAACATTAGTTTAACAAGGTGCCCATTCTCTCGCAATTTTATTCACATACGATTTTCTGTCCATACATACACTAGATGGCATGTGACACGAGTATCGCCTCACATTTCGTCATAGAATGCGAAAAGCAATATTCGTATATCCGATAATAACCGACCAACGAATTGGTCGTTATATCGAAGAAACGTTTGTCAGAGGAATCGAATGAAACTTCGATTTGTGCGACACCAAATTTCAGCAGCGTACACATGGCACGTCGGGCTGCAACGATTATTGCGGCGCGCACGGCCACGACGGAGCTCTAATTCAAGCTTCTTGTGTTATTTGATTGTTTCCAGTTTGTCGATTCTAGACGACCAATAAACAGACAGACACGCTCACGCTTACACGCGAACACGCGGCAATAAGCAAGGCGGAGATAGGTAAGCCGCGCTCGTTGCGGCCGCGCGAAAACTTGTATTCACATATACTCATACTCATACCCATTGTCGTATCCACCTGTTAATCGTTCCACGATGCCACGTTGCATTATCCGATTCAAGCCCGTTGAAATCGACATGTACGTTTAAAACTGACCCTCCCATCCTCAAATCCGTTTCTGTAATTGATTTCAATGGCGCGAGCTGCACTTTTATTTATTATTTACTCGATCGTGTCACAATCTTCGTTTCTACTTCTCCTTCACCGGATCGAGTGTTTCCGGGAGTACGAAAATTATATAATGTATAAAAATTCAATAAGATTAATTGATCAAACCTTGTACAGTTACAAGGATTATTTTGTCAATGTATAGACAGTTTGTACGTCGCGTTGTCGTTATTTTCGCAATTTCCTTAGTACGAAACACTCGACCGATTCGCATACTTGTGCCTCATTTTTCTACATGTTTCGCTGTCTTTGTTATCTCTTATCTATTAATACTCTTTCTAAATGAGGAAACAGTGTACTGTTCAAGACGCCTTTCTACTTTCGCGCTGAATTCGATATTTCGTGTCAAATCGATGTACCATGGTGAAACGCGTCTCCATCGACACCCATAAGACACTATTTATCTATTTGCTCCCTAACACCACCGCCTAGAAGTAACATTCGGTTATTTAGCGTTATATTTCTTATCATTATCGCTACGACATATTGTTTTTTGTGAATGTAATCGTTGTGTTACAACATTCTCTCTCCCCCATCTTTCCTTGCTGCCGGACCCGAAGGAGGAGAAAAGGTGACGAGTTTCGGAGCACCTAAATCCACAATTGCTATTCACTGATCAAAGTCAAAAGAAAGTGCAAAAGAATCGTGCAAAAAAATATCTATGAGAATGAAACAAAATTTTTCCGAGTAAACAGAAAAGAAAAAAAATCTATACAAAAGAAATATAAGATTCATTTCGTGAAAATTAAAGAAAGAAAAAAGATCCACTGCCGAGGCCTACCTTATCCGCAACCCACGTCACGCCCGACCACTCGTGCACCGGAATGTGCATGCGCATGCCTTCCCTGCCTGCATCCGTTATTCATTATTATACGTACGAGTAATTGATTATTGATAATTATATTGCCATATTTAACTTGAACATTGGCATTTACGTTACGTTTGTTCTAGTACTTTGTTTAACTTTTGTTCGTTAACGTTGCCGTGTCTTTTGACGTTCGTGTTGCACGTATTTGCCGTCTCTCAGCGGCCGATGGACCACGTCGGAGGAAGAAGCGAATAATCTCAGAAGCGTTTGTTTCCGTAAACGATTTTATTAAATGGGAATACTTCTGCGGAAGTGACATAAGTAAATTCGCGTGTGTGCAGTGGATAAGTACCGACATTTTTCCCCAAATGTCAATTCAAAAGAAATAAAAAGGAAAAAAAACAGAGAAAAAAAAGAAAACCTTTCAATATATTAAAAATAACTTTTAGTAATAACGTTATACTCGACAATCATCAAGGTATGTCTCTTGGTTTTTATATTATTTAACGCTCGCTTAAATTCACGATATAACGAGGATTACATTCATTTCGGAAAAATTTTGGTACTAAAACGGATGATGGATCCTGCGCTAAGATTATCTTCCGACGATGTCGATCGAGCCGTGCCTATCAATCACCACCGCCGCGATCGCTCTAACACTTCTTCTGTCCTATAGACCTAGAAAAAGCCGAGTACCAGGTTTAAGCCTTCTGAAGGAGATCCTGAGCCCGGACAGCCCGGACTCGTGCCGCTGTCGTCCGCTGGGCAAGATCTCCCGAGCGGCTGACGGCCGCTTCGTCGTGGCGGACTCGGTTCTCAGCTCGGCCAACAACAGCATCCTGGACGTCTCTAGCAGCGACGACGGTGGTTTCCTGCCGAAGCAGCGGCTCAAGTCCTCATGGCGACGCCCGCTGGTCGGCACCAGCCAGCTCAGCCTGAGATCCGACGGCAGCGGCGTGTCCATAGGTCCGTCGGGCTGTCACCATCACGGCATTGTAAACCCTTTGGCGAGGATACCGCCCGCAAACGTTTGCACAATTACGTCACCCAGATTCCTGGCCAGTTCGCCGAGCGGGGCACAGGTCCCGTGGACAACTTTGTACTTCAGCGATCTCAGCTCCGTCAAGCAACCATCCTCCGGCGAACGTTCCTTCCCGACGCCACCCGGCTACCTTCAACTTCGCAGCGTGCATCAGCGATACAGCCAGGAGTTACCGTCTCTCAAGGCGATTCACGCCGAGTCGAGGCGGTTCGTGCCGGTCCAGCCGTTGGCGACGTCCTCGCCGCCGCAACCGGCCGGACGACCCAGGGCGAGGCTGCCGCCGCGACACGCCAGGCACGCCAGATCAGCACCGGAGCTCGCCGCCTCGCCCGACCTGGAGACCTCACCCGAGAGCAGATCAAGCAGCTCGGGGTTCGGCAGCAAGAACACCTCGCAGCAGAACCAGAGTTCGAGAAGCGGTAGCACAGTCGCCGAATGGAGGCCGCCGCCTTACAGACCACCCCCGCCGCCGTTGGTGGGCCGCTGGCTTGAGCTTCAAGATCAGGTCAAGATGGGGCACACGCACATACAGAACGCCGTGGACGCCGGCAGCGTCGACGGCCATTACGAGTTCGATCCGGTGTCGTGCACGCCGACCCCCACGTCGGCCTCGACACCCACGCGGGAGGAGAGGCCACCGATGCATCAGATCCATACGATTCACGTTCCCCACATCCATCAGGTGCACACGGTACCGCAGCAAGCGCCGAGGTACAGCAGGGAGAACATAGAGGCCCGAGTGCAAGCGATGAAAGCGGAGTTCCATCAGTTCCGGCAAAGACAGGCGAGAAGACGACAGAGCGCGCACTTGGAAAGCGCATGTTGAGAGAGATCAAAGAACTTGAATCTTGTCGATTCAATTTCACTGGAGCCGCTATACCGCAAGTATAATGAGCGAGTCGAAACGATTGGGATGATTGCAGGCTTATAAATATACAATGTGTGAGACAAGAGTTAAAAGAAGAGAAAGAAGTTAGATATATCGCTCGCGATTAGATTTTGGTACTGGCTTTTGACTACCGTAGAAGATCGTGCGTTTCAATATCGCGGCGACGATATAACGTGATCACCACCACCGAAGACCAACCACCGCAGCACAACGAGGATCATCATCACACGTGATTCCGCATTTAGAGGAGTTTAAGTCAATTCTAGTAGCTGGACATCCATCTACAAAAGAAGGCTGTTATAAGCATCAGCTCAGGATACATAAGTTTCGCACGACCACGAGACGGGAGCGACGTAGTAGAACCGTACGTTAAGACGATAATCTTTCGGAAGTTTTCGCCCGTTTTACCGATTAAGAGGACCGTCGAGTATTCTACGGGGGAAACAATCTCGATATCATTTATTCGGGGGGGAGGGGGGAGGGGGGCTAATATCCAGCGACGTCGATCGCGCTGGGACGATATAATAGAAACGAAGTGCGTAAACGAAAAATGTTCGAATCCGATTATTATTGGTCATATCTCGCGTACACCAACCACGCCTATGTCCGGTTTAGAGGACCGTGATTTTTAACGTTACTATAATATAATAATGTAGAGGAACATACGGAAGAATTCACGGGGGACGAACAGGGGGTGGACGCTCTTTTTTTTAAAAAACTCAGTGGAACTGTCCTTAGAGTTAGGAAGTGCGTAGCAGAGAGAAAGAGAGAGAGAGAGAAAAACATTCCCGATTGGCTCAAAGGGATGTTGAACGTAGCGGGATCTCTCCCGTTCGTATCGCGATCAGGACGAAAGATGACGAGCGAGGGAAGACGAGGAATGGGAAAGCAGAGGAATGGGATAGTTACGTCGGCATGTTACTCCAAAGAAACTGTACCACTGTACATGCTCCGCGTATACCTTTTAAATATAAGATTAAATTTAATCGTATGCTGTAAGAGTAATAATTAAAAACGAAAGAAAAACAAAAAAAGTAAGATAATCGAAGAATTACCACACACTCACATACGGACAAACACGCAAATACACACAAAAGACACATCACACATATTCACACGTACATACACACATATATACACACACACACACACACACACACACACACACACACACACAAACACACACACACACACACACAAAAAAACACACACACACACACACACAAAGTAATTATATCGATGAGCAATGGACTCGAAACGTGATATTAGGCCGAAGCTTGCCTCGAGATTGCTTAAGGACTCACTCGTACTGCACTGCCTGTTTAGGGTTTCGCTAGCGACCCAACATATTATCGGCACAATAATTTTTCTTAAGCAACGTAAAAAACGAGAATAAGAATAACATTCTTCGAATCTACGCGCGTTCGGCCAGTTATAGCACGGCGCGTGTGTGTGTGCGCGTTCACCCCGCGTTAGCGACACGCTGATTTATCGCCTATCGAACACGTCAAAGTTCACCGGTCGTCTTCCTCGAATTAGATTAGCGAGCACGCGTATCGACGACAAGCAACGTCTCGACCGGACTCTAAAGAAAAGAAAATCATTAGAAAAACAAAATCTTTCAACTGCCAATGAAAAGGGGGTCCGACGGTGCGTTCGATTCATTTCGTACGAAACGTTGACGTTGATTAAATAAGTAAAACTAGAGCAATTAAGTGGAGAAGGACGACCGATGGAGACACGTGGCCATCATCGCTGGAAGGCAGGTGGGCGCGCGCGCACACGCGCCGCTCGAGCCGAAGTTCGTGTGTAAATTAGAGAGACGAAGGAGTTATAAAATACGGAAGCGTACACATCACACATACATACACACACATACATACACGTGGCAGACACAAAATTTAAAATACGAGACACTCACAAGCGACAGACACGAGACACACAGACGCGCACATAATACGAGAGAGAGGCGTTCTTCGAGAGACCCACCTAATTCTCACCAAACGCATCGGATCATCTTGAATCACGTGAGATCGGGGGCCGGCGATCGCCAATCGTGGGGGAGGGGGGGGGTCATTCTCGGGCGAATCTACGGGCTAATCAGTGTCGAGCCGCACGACCTAACGCGAGAACGTGTACCCCCTGGCGAGGGGGGTAGACCGGCGCGGCGGCGCGCTCGTTCCTCTTACCCTTTTTTTCTAATTTTCTCTACACGCGCGACCGTGAAGACGTCCCATGTGGGATCGGCCCGGCCCGCGACTCCCGGCGTTTTACTTTCTTTATAGTACAAACACTTATTTATACATACGTACATATTATACATATTTATTATAAATATTAGCAAGGGCCCTACTCACGATTCAACTATACTTCGACGAGGGGAAGAAGAGGATGAGTAAGAAGGAAGCGGCGTGGACGCCACCGAGAAGCGCTCTATACAATTTCTCTATACAATTTTAAAATGTATGCGTGTATGCGTGCGTACGAAGCCGAATCCGAACAAGCGCGAACAAACGCGAATAAACAGTTTGCCGTGCGAATAATACCACTCGCATTTATTCCAAGTTGTTCATTCACGTGTGATTACGCTTGGCTTGATTCCGGCTTGATGTGCGAGAAGAGGTGAATGTGCGAGAATAACGTGAACGAATGAATGGAGTGCGAGCGAAAATAGATTGAAGCTAGATCCAGATCGAGTAAACATTCACGAACAAACGCGAGTTGAATAAGTTGTTGCAGTGATTGCGAACACGGCCAGCGCCATTCGCCACTCACTCAGAAACAAGTTGTTCCACCCTTTCGTGTTTGTTCGCGCTCGTTTGCTCGGTGAGTTTCCGGTTTTACACGTGAGCAAATGCGGTTGTTAAAACAAAACAGAGAGCATAATGTAACATACATGATCACGCAGATAACAAAAGAATAAAAAAAAAAATACGATAAAAGTTAAGAAATAAACGGAGGTGACACGAAAGAGTACCAATATTCTAAAGTAATTCTAATGGTTGAATTAATAATTTGATAATTAATTGATATTGTAAATCGTAAACGACGTAGCGTGTAGCGTATTAATCAATCGAGAGCGACGAAACGCAGCGAGTATTCATTAATTATTATATCCGCGCGGGAGTATTACGATGTGAAAGAGAGAGAGAGATATATATATGTGGAAGGACGGGGGAGGAGGTGCTGATGGAGTCGCGCCGGCAGAATGGTACCAATTTTTATCGTCAATCGCGTAAAATCGTTAATATGTTACTAGCGATAAAACGTATCGAATGCATGAGACTGCATGTAATACTGGGGATGCGAGAGAATAGATCTCTCTGTCGAGTCAACGTTCACCGTAGACGTTGGGGAACCGTTTTTAATAACGTGATGATAATACACGCTTCGTAATCATACATTATACACGAGAGACACCCTCTCCCCCCTTCTGGATGGATGCAGCAAAAGGAAGAATCATGTACGCGAGAGAAGGTGATCCAACCATCTGACTTGTAGATGTATAAGTAACGTGTAGATATATCATAGTTAAATACACACAACGATCTCAAGAGGTCATGCAGTGTGAACGATTGCGATATCGTACGAGAATGAGACAGACAGAGAGAAAGGGAGAGAAAGTACAAGAAAGAATGAAAGAAAGTATGAGAGAGAAAAGAGGAAATGGGAAACAAATAAAAAGTAGTGAGTAACCAAAAGAGATAAAATCTTGAACGATCCTTGGCGTTATCTTTGATGACTCTTTCACGCAGCGTGAAAGGTTCATACGATAAAACGAGTATGTTCAAAGCGTATTCAAAATACGAGAGAGGAGATGTAGGGAAATTGTGAGAGAAAGCACTGTATGGTTGTGAGAGAAAAAGAGAGAGAGAGAAAAAGAAAAATAAGAGAAATGGCAATTTCGAAACGGCATATTTATGGATAATATGGTTGAATCGTGAATCTGTTTGTAAAACTTTATCACCGGTCACGACGGTTTCGATCGTTCTGAGTTCCTTCTTCGCAACTCGTGTGGATAATTTACATTTGTCATCGTCATCACGCACCTTTTACGTTCGCGATCAATCCATCAATTGTATCTTCTCCGCGCTGTCTCGCGCACAAACGTGTAACACGTCGCGCGAGGCCGCGAGCGACCGCCGTGATTCGTGGATTAATTATTTAAGCGTTTCGTTTGTTATGTACCTGAAAGCCAGTCGGTTTCGGCTTGTTGCCCGTAATCGTTCGAACGAAATTCGTGAGCTCTCGAAGCAGGACGTTCGCGATTCTAGAGTCGGCGATTTTTATTAGCATCGCGGATCACGCGCAACTTTCTTCGCCATGCGACTGGAAACGCTTATTTCGCTTAATAATGAGTTCATGGACAAAGACTGTAGATTAATATTAATATGTAACTACGTATAAATCGTGGAATTATTATATCATTTTATATGAGAAGCAAATATGATGAGAGGGGATAATAACTCTATAATCGCATGATATAATCGCGTAAATAAATTTACAACTTACGATCTCGCTCATTAAAATACGGTCTTATTCATTTACGATTCTAATCGCATTTCTGCGAAACCTTGAAAATATTCTCAATCTATTTGAAATGATAAATATTCGAGTCTTCGGCGTATTTAAATTGCAAAGGAGCACTACAGCGACGATGCTGCTTCGAGGTGATGTTCGCGCCGAACAGTGTGCGTGAGAGATAATAAATTTAATGTGAAAATATATGCCATACTATTCGTAGCAGTACCATATTGGTCGGATGATATCACGTTCTTCGGTCGACGTGAAAGACACGTGCGAGTCGCATTCAATGGCTCTCGGGTACTACGTTTTGCTTGGATCTGCGACCATCCATGCGCGCTTCGGCTCATTTGAGATCTTGTATAACATGTAATATTTTCTTGCAATATAACAATATCGAATCCCTTTCGCAATCGAATAGCGGATCCACGCGCTCTCGTAAAACTCGGCGGTGATCGTCGCGGCTCCAAGCACGGCTCTCATCTTCGAGTGCTCTCGCAAACATCGCACACGGACACGACCGTTGCTTTTGCAACGATGCTCGTTGCGCCGTACTGAATTCGAGGAAAAGAGATGGAGCAGAGGATTTTTTTTTCTTTTTTCTTTCGTTGTTCTCTCATTCTATTATTTAGTTTGTTTGAGTCATCGGAATGTATTTTCACACTCGTAATCGTTAACCTTCTCACGCCCGACATCGAATCGCTTCTACACAAGCATGTAACGCGTTCTTCTGTACCGTCTGTATCTTCACTTCCGCTTATTCTCGACTGTATCCGCCGTCGGACTTGTACACAGTGCGTTGAACTGTTTCGTTGTTACTTTCGCGAATGCTCGTTGTTCACCTCCATACCCAGTTTGATTGATTGATCTATGCTTTCTCGCGAACCCCCTACGAGAACTCCAAGACGTACTAACTTAGGACAAATTGTAGACAATTTATTATTAAATAAAATGAAAAATAAATCGACATTTGAAACGAAATGGGCAACGTTCCCAGGACATTTGTATTGTATTGATTTACCATTAAACATGTGTGCAACGAGAATTTCGATGCGGCGCATTCACGACTTTTTATAGAATATGAAATATACTGCTGAATCACAGGTACGTATAAAAAAGATGATATATTGAGTAAATGAGCTGATAATTAATAATAATTATTATAATGTAACATTATAAGCTCAAACAAGTAAATTATATTGAGTAAATGAATAAATATTGCTGAATATGCGTGTGTGACTAATAATTATTATAATATGATATTATAAATCAAATGATTTATAATGCACCAAATATTGTGTAACTTGGCATAATATTTAAATCAATACTTAAATTGTTAGATATTATTCATAATGCCGCAGATATTATTCTTCCTTAACTAGAGAATTTCTACGCTGTGGTAATAATAGCAACAGAGAATGTAATTGCTAGTCAAGGTAATAAGATTATTGTCAGAATAAGAAAATCGGGTCACCGGACGATCGTCGCGTTTGTGTATAGTCATTAAAGATTGCGACAATCGCTAAAAATTGATCTTATCTATATAAATCTATCTTCGTTTTTCAAATACAGAAATAATTACAAAATATTTGTAGACAGTTGGAAACATGAAACAGTCTCTGAACGAGGATAAGATTTTTACCGCTGATATGTAAAATCACGGCTGTAATTTCCTTGAGAAATCGTACATAATTGGATGCTAAATGCTTCATGGTACATTTTGCGCAAGACGTCTATGGCATAAATTACTGCAAATTGCCGTCATTTCCATTACTCCCCGTGGCGCGATGTTTGCCGAAAATTGGAGCGGCGCTCTATTATGAGAGAAGATCTTTTATCAAGAAGATTTTTCATGCTTCTTGATGTATTAGATTCATATATATGTATATTTCGTTATTAGTATGTACATATATATATATATATATATATATATATATATATATGTATATGTATACATACATATACATACATATATACGTATATGAGTGTATATGTATATATGTATATATTATAATCTTACAGTCAGAATAT